>CAEFZP010000684.1:0-210205 GCA_903064625.1 Mallotus villosus
TGGCAGAGTCTTGGGTCTCGGAAAATATGCTTATTTTTGGGATTGGACATATAGGTTTGCGTCTAGGTTAACTTGTTTGAGGTGTGGGTCTAGCAACATTTCGGTTATTGTCTCTTAAAATCGAGCTAGCGCGATGGCTCTCCATAACTAAAAACGGTTTGGACTTCCACAATCGACCAACTTGGCCAAACAAGGTATGTACATTGAGCTTAAAGTGTACATAATCTAGCTAGATCGTTTATTTGAGCAAGTTTCCCAGAAACTGCAAAAATCGAAGCTTCAAGACTGTCATACAGTAGCTGACCGTCACGAACAGCCAAACCGGGGCTGGGTTAAGTGTTTGCTGCAGCTGGCGTTAATCCTAGGAACAAACGCTTCCTAACTGAAAGTTTTTACTTTTCATTGACGATATTGAACACAAATGTTAAGTGACTTGTCTTTACTCTGAATATCCTCTCCGTTTTCAATTTGAAATTCTCCCACGACATCCGCTTTGACTAACAAATGTTTTCTCAGTCCACCATACATTAGACAAGCTAATTTTCGAGCAATTTCAATACAAGATACAGGCCATGTTAGAGTTGATATGGTCCACGCTTTCATTTATGTCTTTCCTTCTAACATCAGAGTACATACCAATGGTCATATTGGCTTCTTTAAATATAGATTTGTTTAACAGTTGAACTTCTTTACACTGTATTGTTCAGCACTGTTCTTTTTGACATGTTTTACAGTAGTTTGTTTTTCAATGCTAATTCAGCTCCACGTCCTTCCACAAGTAGCCTACTTCCAGTTCTGATGAGATCCAGCTACTACATTTCTGCGAATTTTTCCCTTTTCTCAACTTATTTAGCATCTTTGGGTGACTTTATTTTACAAGGATTGAAAACTAATTCAAAATATGAACAGAATTCATCTCCCATCTCCTTCTTTAAACCTTCAACTTTTTTTCAGCCATTTAATCAATTCTGCCTTTTTTCCAGCAAGTTCAAGTCATTCCAGTGTTGTCCTTTTACCTTCAAATTCGTTCAACCCAGACTTCAGCAACTGGTTTTCTGCTACATTTTCACATTTTCCTGCAGCTCATCTTTCAAAATGTTTCCCCTTTTAGTTTTGCATTTTTCTTATCCTTTCTGTAGTTTTATGCCTTCGTCCAGGTCCACCCCCTTTCAAAAATACATTTCGGGTGCTTTGAAGCTTCAGTTTATAACCTTCGACTAAATTTAAAAAATGTTCAGTTTTTTTCGCATTGGTCAGCTATCCCCATTCAGGTTTTCAGCATTCTCACTGCTGTTTCGCAGGAACAGACGTTTCTAGTTCTTTTTGCGCCCCTAAAACTCGGTCAATATTTGCGCTACATAGACACGTCACTACGTCTAGATAGTCGACTATCCTCACATAGAGATACAAACGTTTTTGTGGCAAAAAGTGTCTTTTGTCGGAAAAGGGTACTCAATTCTAGCCTACGTCACTACGCCAGAACACGCTAGCAACGACGCATGGATAAAAATTGATAGACGTTCCCGTGAGACTGCCTAGTCTTAGGTGGCAGCCATGCTAGAAAGTATTTTCGTAATAGCACGCAAATTGGAGTTTAGATTATGAGTGAAAAATACCACCCCCCAAAAATCCCAAACAATTGGCTTTGTTGATAAAGCAATTTTGAGTGGCCTAGTCTTAGGAGGCAGCCATGCTAGAAAGCGTCAGTATGTTGTTAAAGATCATGTGTCCTGTTAAGCTATTTTACATCATACAACATTTTGGTAATGTGAATAATGAACAAGTGGGACAATTTATTGTGGAGCCACCTCACTTTTTCTTTTGAAGGCTCATGGATGCAACTTTCGTCCATAGCTTTCCATCTGTAACTTATGTAGCTAGAGGGGAAATCTCAGCTCACAACATATACAATTGTCCTGCTTAAGGTACTTATCGTGTGGGTCGCCTTAATCATTATCAAAAAAATTGCCCCCCCTGAGATTTTTTTCAGGAGCCGCCACTGCTTTTGACATCAAAACAAAATTATTTCTGATACTGCGGAGAGTCATAAACGCGGCTCACTACGGCAAGCCCAAAAAGCCAAGGATAAAAGGGCACCATCTGCTGGCCAATATACAACACTCCCTTACACATGCATACGCGGTTTTACTGTGGGTGCAGGGGGTGTTTTTTCAACCAGTTGGGATGAAAAAAAGTACATTTTCAAATTAATGTTAAAAAAAACATTAAATACATTTACATTTATTCATTTAGCAGACGCTTTTATCCAAAGCGACTTCCAAGACTTCCTAAATGATTTTAGAACATTTTTAAGTGAGGTCAGAGTTGTATGTTCGATCATGGTAACATTTTAAGATCTACTATTCATTTTAAGCATGTTTTTTGTGAGCAAAAACAAATTTAATCTTTTACACCCAGAGTTTTAGAACATCGCCTATGGGGTATGCACATCACAGCACGTGGAGACTCCGAGCACGCAGTTACCAGTGTGCTGCACTGTGCTGCTGAGCACTGTGTCCAGCCTCTCCGTTGATTGACGGATAGGAATCGATTCATTTGAATAGTCTTGACCACACAGTTATGTTGTCTCTGTCAAGCTGTTTTAATCTCAAAAATACGTTTTATATGTAGAGACATTTGCAGGTTATTCCAGTGGAGAGGCGTCGCCGTCTTTAGTGACTTCTTTTTGGATCGTCCGCTACTTTTGACGAGTTGTTGGCACAAGTGTTGCACGGTAATGACTGATACATGTGACATGTCGGAAGAAAGTCATGAAACTGCCGACTGTTCAGATGAACCTTTTGGCTTTGGTGATGATCTTGAGCTGAATCAGTTTGATGGATTGCCTTTCTCCTCACGCTACTACAAACTGTTGAAAGAAAGGAAGACTCTAGCAGTCTGGAAAGCCAGAAGCGAACTTTTGGATACACTGGTGAACAATAAACTAGTGATTGTATCTGGTTCAACAAAGACTGGTAAAAGCACTCAGGTGAGTTTATAATGCTTAGGTATTCCATGGCATATTAGATTGTTATTGGATTGGATAGACTCTTTGAATGTCTCTTGTCAATTGTTAAAAAAATATTTGACCAAGAACAAACGCAGTTTCAAATTTGCTCTTTTGTAAACTGCCCTGACCCATTACCACCAAGTCATTGGCAATAAGTTCTCTCATGAGGTACTCCTAATATAGCCTACTGACAGGAAATTTGATATTGACATCAGTTATTCACACTGCAGCAATGAGACTGAAGACTGTAAAACCAAGTCCTTTGTATGCCTAGCTTTTAGAGACACCTGGGCTCTGCTCACATTCGATATCATTAGGCCAGTTGAATGAATTGCCTCTGACTAAATTGCTGTGCACCTTTTTAAGCTCTGGACAGTAGTCATTTCAGTCTGAATGAATAACTTCCCTTCATTTGATGTAATCACAGGACATTCCATTTGAAATATGGTCAGTTTCAGACTTCATAACCAGTTATACTTGGCTTACACTGTCGAAATCAAAAACTGATCGATTGAATCTTATATCTTCAAGCTCCAATTTATTTGATTTCCTTTCCCACTTGAAAGGTTGAATTTATTAAAAAATATGTAAAAAAACGCACACAGCCAGTGTCAGCTCCATTGAAAAAGAATGTGACACAGTGACAGTAGCCTGCCCACAGACTAGAGGGGAGCGGAGCTTTGAATGATCCTCCCCGCTCAGCAGATGCTGTTGTTGCACGCTATGATGGGGCCAGCCAGACATGCAGGCAGGCAAGCAAGCAGGGAGACAGAAAGATAGGCGGGTAGGTCGGACAAAGGGTCCAGCTGTTGACTAAGTCGTGCAGCCTTTACAGGGGACCTCCCACTGCTGAGCTGTGATCACTGGAAGAGGCACGTGCTGCCAAAGCAATTTAGTATTATGGATGCTAATACCACAGGATGTCTCTTGTCAACACTGTCGCTTGTTGTTCATTCTTTTGTTTGTTTACACTTGTACAATTAAACTATCAAAGCTTTTGCTATTATGGATTCCAATAGCATTGGCAATGTGTTTCAGCTCTGGATTATTTTGAAACATGCTTTTAATTGTTTTAGAGAAATGAAATAATACGTTTGTTTATTTTTGCATCAATGCCTCTAGGCCTAAAATGTAGCAGGAGGCACTTTTAATGTGATGTGTTGCAGATTCATGTTTCCATGTGTTGCAGATCCCTCAGTGGTGTGCTGAGTTCTGCCTGTCAGCCCAGTACCGGCATGGCATGGTGGTGTGTACCCAGACTCATCGGCAGCAGGCCGTGGACCTGGCTCTACGTGTAGCGGACGAGATGGACGTCAACATCGGGCACGAAGTGGGCTACACTATCCCCCTGGAGACGTGCTGCTCTTCCGACACTGTGCTCAGGTCTGTCTCGGAGGAATTGGAGCTGACAGCAATGACTAGTGCGTAGAATGCCGATACGCAGATGTTAATGAAGGTCTAGGACGTTTGATGATTGATCTAGCAATCTTCTGGAGTCACATAAACCACCACACTATAAGCCACACGCACCAGACACCACTTGTCACAGTTTGATCTAGGGCTTCTTAATCTTAACACTTGAACGTGAACCACACACCACCACTGCCCACATGGACATGGGCCTCTTCTGACTCTAAAGGAGCTGTCTCGACACTAGACCTGCCTATCAAAGGGGCCAGCCAGTGTGTATTCCGGAGTGTCTGTTGTGCCTATTTAAGTTAGTGTAGGGGCATAGGCCCACATGTCACCACTATGCAGTATCTAGAGAGTATAGAGCAGACCATCGTTATGGATCCTCAGGGAGAAACTGCACTGTTGCAATACAAAATATATGTAATGCAAAATATACAAAGTAACATGAAAACGTTTTATGTTTTGATCTCCTACAGATCAAACAATATATATTGACATACTGACTGTCAATAAGGCACCTACCACATCCTGTTTCATCTAATTGATCATTTATGTATTCATGGAACTGAAAGAATGGAATGTAAACATGTGTTGCTGTAGGCTAAAACACGCTAATATTAATGGCTGTTCTCATACATTTGTTAGTCTATGTTCCAGACTAAACTGAGTGAAACAGATTTCTGCATAGGCCTCATCCCACAGGATCCACTTTCTACCATTAACTACGGTCTTATCCCCAATGGTCCAGGTTCTGCACTGACGACATGCTCCTGAGGGAGTTGATGTCCGACCCATTCCTGGAGCGCTATGGCGCCATTGTCATCGACCAGGCCCACGAGAGGACGGTGAGTACTGACATCCTGCTGGGCCTGCTCAAGGACATCCTCCTCCACCGACCGGAGCTCCGTATGGTGGTCCTCACTGCCCCTCCCATGACGGACAGGCTGCTCGGCCATTACGGCAGCGTTCCCGTCATCGCCCTGGAGAGCACGTGCAAGGCCGAGGTGGTCTATAGTAACAGCAGCCATAAGGACTACTTCTACTCAGCGCTCAGGCTGGTGCTGGAGATCCACCGCACCAAGGAGGAGGGGGATGTTGCCGTCTTCTTGGCCTCGGCTCAGGTAAGGTGTGCTTAGACATGTCCTCATGGCTGTTGTAGTTCAGATCAACACTAGTGCCCACAGAGGACGTTAGCAGCTCAAATAAATTGAGAGTGAGTAAGAGAGAAAGCAAGAGAAATAATTACAGAAAGAATTATGTGGAACTGATAATTGTATGCCAAACTTTTAGTTGTATTATTTCCGTTTCCGTGGAGTTTCACATTCAGTTCAGAATTCAGTTTTCAAATCTAGTTTCTCAAATCAGGCACTTATCCAGGGACTGGATATTTGGATATTTGGTCAAATAAAAAAGAGCTCCAATTCAGGAGCCAGGGAGAAAAGGGGAGGACATTCAGGAAATGGTCCAGCCCAGAATCAAACCCCAGGCCCCTGCGTTAAGGCCTCACTCTTTGTGGTACACACACTTACCCAGTTAGCCACTGGGGCACCCCAACATGTTAATTCATTAGTGACAGTCTCACAATAACGTCTAGTATTGTGCCTAGTACAGTGCTATTACTAGTACAATATATCTTAAGTGCAAGATCAGCTCCCGTGCAGACTCATGCCAGAAATACCAGAGGGTAGCTACACACCACAGTGACAATGGTTTATCATCGGACCCGCACAATGCTGTATTACAGCTTGTGCACTGAAAAAAAATCCCCCAAATATCTGTGCACTTCCATTTTACCTTGTATTGACTGGAGTGCCTCTGAGGAGAAACTGAATTTTAAAACGGAAATTTGTAATAGAATTTGGATCTCCACCGACATTTTTATAATTCAAGTTGAAAGCAGTACGAGTGTAATTCAATTTAAAACCATTACACCATTATTTCAGAAACAAATACAATTTCAAATGTTGCATACAACAGTATGTCATTTTCAGTTTTTACCATTTCAAATTCAAAACGATTAAATTCCGATTCAGTTTGTGCTGGCACTAAAATAACTCCATTGCTCGCACGGTTTCGTTGACAATGGCCGTGTGTGTTTAAAAAAAGACTGTCTCCCCCATGCGTGACAATGATCCATCAGCTCTCAGGCCTGTCAATAGAGCTGCCAACTCAGACCTTTTCATTTACTGGATTTGTGACTAAATATTTACGTGTAGGAAGACATTTAATAAATCAGCATGGTGATGTGTGTTTATGCGCCTTTTGGAGCAAAAAAAAGTTATGAATTTAATTTTACAGATTTAAAAACAGTTTCTTGTGTAGCCAGAAGATATGTACTAGGATATGTTGTGTTGGTAAAGATGCATTGTATTAACAGTTAGGTACATATGTTGTGTTGGTAGAGATGCATTGTATTAACAGTTAGGTACATAAATATTTGGACAGGAACACTATTGTCATCATTTTGGCTCTGTACGCCACCACAATGGATCTGAAAGGGAACAATCAAGAAGTGCTTTACGTTTAGACTTATCATACAAACATTTTGGGCTAGTTATATCCAAATTGGGTGAAGGGTGCAGGAATTACACCCAATTTTTATATGTGTGCCCCCCAATTTTAGAGGCTCAAAAGGTGTGGGACAAACTAACAATCATAAATTAAATTGTGAGTTTCAATACTTTCAATACGTCCAATGAGTTTTGAAGCATTTGGCTGAATCTGAGCAGATAACAGCCCTAAACACTTCAGAATTCATCCTGCTGCTTTTGTCAGCAGTCACATCATCAATTAATACAAGGGAACCAGTTCCCTTGGCAGCCATACATGCCGATGCGATAACACTACCTCCACCATGCTTCACTGATGAGCTGTTTTGGGGGCTTACCAATGGTTTACATCTTGTGGTAAAAAGCATCTGTATTTACTCTGGTAAAGTATTCTCTTGATTGTTGACTTTGATACAGATACACCTACCTCCTGGAGGATGTTCTTGATCTGGCCAACTTGTGAAGGGGTTTTTCTTCACCAGGGAAATAATGATTCTGTCATCCACCACAGTCGTAGTCATCCAGAACCTTTTGGTATTCCGGAACTTGTCGGTCCGTTCTATCTTCTATAGAATGTCCAAATTGTTGATTTGGCCACATCTAATATTTTTGCCATCTCTCTGATTGGTTTGTTTAGAGTTGTCATGGCTTGCTCCACTCACAGTGGCAGCTCTTTGGACTTCATATGGAGGGTTAACAGCAAAAGATTCCAAATGCAAATGACACTCTTAAATATAGACGTTTTTTCTGCTTACCTGTAACTAATGAGGGTACACACCTGGCCGTGGAACAGCTGACCAGCCAATTGTCAAATAAAATGTGGGGGCACATATATACAAATGGGGTGTAATTCATACACCGCCCTGGTTACCCAATTTGGATGTAACTACCCTCAGATTAAAGATGACAGTCTACACTTAATGTACATCAAATCCATTGTGGTGGCATACATAACCAAAATGATGACAATTGTGTTACTGTCCAAATATTTATGGACCTTACTGTAACTGCATGTTTACCCTCCATATAGGAAGTTGACTGTGCCTGCAGTATCCTCCAGAAAGAGGGCACCAGGCTGGGGGCTGATCTTGGCCAGTTGGTGCCAGTTAACCTGTGCATGGGGCTGGGCCAGGTACAGTGGCAAGGTGGGGTTCTCTCTATCCTGGCCGGGGAGCAGAACAAGACCAGACGGGTATTCCTCTCAACACATCGTGGTGAGGACATGTTCTGGGCTGTGAACTCGGTCAACTTTGTCATCGACACGGGAGTGGAGAAACGATTTGTACGTATGATGCCGGCCAGACATTCACTGTAATTTACTGACAGTTGTATGGTTATTCAACTTGTGGTTACAATGCTGGTGCCAGGTATACAATCCTAGGATACGGGCAAACTCTGAAGTTCTACAACCCATCAGTGTGTGCCAGGCAGACATCTGCAAACAGCTTACTCAAGCAGCAGGTCAGTGAACTCTGTTCTCAGTGGACTTGAATTAGGGTGCTAAAGTTGATTTGCTTGGTCAATTCACTCTTATAACATTCCACTCAATATTAGCTTTTCCGAAATTCCTCTTCAAGCCCAGTCTTTTCCATGGCCTGTATTCTGCCCACCATTTCCAGGGAAGTGTTTCTGCCTGTACTCAGAGGAGAGCCCGCTTCCTGCCGAGACGTCCCCCCAGATCCTGGAGACCAACATCACCTCCACCGTCCTCTTCCTCAAGAGGATGGAGATAGCAGGCCTGGCACGCTGCCACTTCCTCACCAGACCAGGTTGGCCAATCCTGTTCCATGTTAACTGAACTGTGTATGTGTGGGTGGGGGGGGGTAGAGTGTGTGTCACTGTGTGTATATGTGGTTTGGGGTGTGTGTGTATGTGCCATGGGGAGGGGGGTGTACTGGTCCAGTGGAGAGCGTGGTATACAGATGGGTTCTCGGTTCTGCTGTTTGGACCCGGTCAGGCGTGGATGACCGGGGCTGACAGAGCTCTGCCACCAGCCTTTGTCCAGGTCGTCCTCACGTCCCCTTGGCCGCTTGGGAACAGCTAGGGGACAGACTAAAAGGGGCCAGGTCATTAGTGGTTGCACAATGTCTCTCATTAGACCAGAGCAGGAAGTGGCGTCTCCAAATGCCCTGAAACACATCCCTTCTTCTACCCATTTACCATACGGTTTGCAGAACACATTTTCTAAAGATCTTTAGCTCACCCTTTATTCTCTGCTGTCCTATGTCTAGATCCAGAAGGTTTGATGCAGGCTTTGGAGGAGCTGGATTACCTGGCGGCCTTAGACAACGATGGGAACTTGTCCGAGATCGGAATCATCATCTCTGAGTTCCCGCTGGACGCCCAAATGGCCAAGGCTTTGCTGGCCTCCTGCGAGTTTGACTGTGTGAGCGAGGTAGCCACTATTGCAGCTATGCTATCTGGTATGTGTGTAAAATTAATTTTAAAATCTATTAGGATTCATTGTATTTACCAGAATGTGTCATTTTTTGGACCTTGACCTTTGTTGCTTACATTCCTAAAATGGCTGTAGTCTAGTGTTTTCCTGCTGAATTTGATTTTGTTGCTTCGTAGACACAATGCCAACCATACTCATTCTGTTACAGCACCAAGCTGCTTCCTGGAGCCACCTGTCGGTATGACCCACAAGGCAGTGCAATGCCACAGGAAGTTTCAGCATCCTGAGGGGGACCACTTTACCCTCATAAACATCTACAATGCCTTCAAACAGAGCCAGAGAGAGCCATGTAAACTCAATGGTTGAGCCTTTGTTTTTGTTTTTTTCTGGATCAGTTGTAAAAACTTAGAAAATCCCACCCTCCCACAAATCTTTATATACACTGAGGCTTTTCTGATTGTGTTCCACCCCCCTCCCTCCCAGACTTTAGTGTTGGGAGGTGGTGCAAGGACTACTTCCTGAACCACGCTGCCCTGCAGACTGCTGATGCCACCAGGTCCGAGCTGACAGACATCCTGCGGAGGATCGAATTGCCCATCTCAGAGCCCTGCTTCGGCACCAAAACCAACACACGTAACATCAAGAGAGCTCTGCTGGCGGGTTTTTTCATGCAGGTTTGTTAATGAGTAGTATGAATCAATACACTACTTGTTCAATTTATATTCAGCTATGATTTTCTACTGACTTTCCTACCTCAACTGTCACCTTCTTTGTAGATTGCTAGGGATGTGGATGGGTCTGGGAATTACTTTATGCTCACTCACAAGCATATGGCCCAAGTGCACCCTTTCTCCAGCTATGGGGCCACAGCACAAAAGTTGGGCTTTCCAGAGTGGGTGCTGTTCCACGAGTACACCCTGTCTGAGAATAACTGCATCAGAACCGTCTCCGAAATTTCCCCTGAAGTGTAAGTGTGTGTTCTAAATGTTTGGGTAAACCCCTTTGTCATTCCAGTTCTTCCCTGTGCTAGCAATATCTGGGATTAGAGAGGAGCTCATACCGTTTGGTCTTCATTCCATAAGAACAATACACAAACATGTTTTTATCATGCATGTTTTGGATGCCTTGCATGTATTTGGGTAATCCTGTAAATCTACACAGATTATACTCATTTTGTCAGCAGGGGTTAGTGCATTTTTTTTAAACGGTTTATTTAAAATGTGGATTTGTATGTCTTTCATGGTTCAGACTTAAACCAACTGTTTTATTTTCTATTAGATTTATTCAGATGGCACCACAGTACTTTTTCTACAATCTGCCTCCTAGTGAGAGCAAAGACATGTTGCAGCCCATGTTGGACAGTGCTGGATCAAGAAATATTAAAAACAAGACACAGAAGGACCTAACAATTACTGGCACTGAAGTACATAAAGACTATTCCGTCACTCAGTCAAATGACAGATGCGTCATTCAGTAAGTTTCTTGTGACTGGTGCATACACGGTGACAATTGGGGAAGAGAGAGAAACAGAAGGACTGCCGAAGGAATTTCCTGCTTGCAGATTATTCATTAAAGATTACGTTTTTTGTCAAGTTGTCATTTAGCTGCAGCACTGCCACATTAAGACAGTAGATTATGGTAGCTCAAAATATTTCAATAGTCATCAACATGACAGAAATACAAACTGGCATTTAGAAATATAATTCGAAATCGTATTATTTATTATTGAAAACCTTGTATTGTATACAAAATTCTGTGCAGAAATTATATGTAAGGAACTGTTTGTACAATACTTGATGCTGATTTTCCTGTGAATACACTTCTGCATTGTAGCATGTTCTTGAGGGGATTTCTTTCATTAACAGGTCAGGAAAATTCTAGGAACTACCAAATGGTGCATCTACCTTAAGAGACCATTACATAGTGGTGTACATATGATGTATTCAATGCCTCAGATGTTATTTTACACACAATAGCAGTTTGTAAAATTATTTTGATGCATATATAGTCCTCCTTTCCATATACCTTCCAAAATTATGCAGTTGTAGTATGAGTGAGGGTGTCCATCTTATGGATGTCCCTGCCAAACAAGAGTTTATTTCACAAAGTGAGGTACTCTTTGAGCTTTTCCATGATGGCGGGCATCCTGTCGGCTGGGATCAGCATCACGGTACGGTAGGGCTTCATGGGGACGTCGTTGAAGGACCACCTCCCACTGAGGACAGAGTCAGTCTCCTCCTGGACAGAGTAGTTGAACTTAAAGGTGGCTTGCTGTGGAGACATAGTCAAAAGGTCAGTGACCGTTTGGATGGGTGCACCTAAATACTGCCATGATGGAGTAGCCAAATGCTCATGTATTTTAGGTTTCATGCATTGCCTTCCACCCACACAACTATTCTGTGTGACTACAAATCTTGCAGAACATTCCTTAAAAACCCTATTGTACCTCATAGAAGAACTCCTCCTCTGCATTGGCAAACATCAGTTCCTCTTTTGGGGCTTGGCCTCTGGCTGGGATGGTTTTGTTTGGCTCCTTGCAGGTCTTGCTGATCATCAGACAGAAGTGACACCTCCCACTGGGCTTATTGGTCCTCTGGGCCTCTGCCATCTCCTCCCTGGCAGAAAAAACAAACAAAAATGCAGATTAGATTATATTTTTGCCATTTAACATGACACTTGTTCTTTGAAATCAGACTGTTAGATATGTTGTGAGCTCACCTTTTTTAGGCAAGTGGTTACATACAACTGACTTGCATTATTCAGTATTAATGCTGCAGGCTTACACAGTCGTGAATGTTAGTCCATTCTGAACAAAATAATCTCTTCCAACAATATGAATATATCTGAATATATGAATTGTAAAGTGTAATAAGTAGGAAGGTAATCAAAGTAAGACATGTTAACTTGTTAAGTCACAGTAAAGTTATGGGGTGAATCCCTGTAAGAATAGTTTACATCATAGTTCTAGCTGCCCTATTCATTCTTGTCAACAACATTGCACATGGCGGACAACACACTAACCAGGCCTCAAGCAACAAGACACAATGGAAAATCCCTGAACCTGCTGTAACCCGAGAGCATGCCTGGCCGGGCAGAGAGGGGTAGTGTTTTGAGGTGAGGTGGTGGAGGGGTACTTACTGGAGCTGTTTGTGCAGGGGTAATGCAATCTGTGGGGGGACATTGATGAAGCGTTCGCACAGCAGCAGACCCACAGGCTTACTGGTGTCGTTGAGCACCTTCTCCAGCTGCTCCGTCATGCTGTGTGGGCAGCTCTTCTCACATTGGGCCAGAACCAGCTCCTTCACATCCTCAACACACTGGACCCCCTGCAAACGCATCGTTAAAGTAAAGAAAGAAGTTAATCGTGACTACAATGCCTTAATAAAGTTCACTGTATTTTTGGCTGTGTATTTGTGTGCCTGTGCTGTACCTTTCTCTCTGTGAGATTAAGCATACTGATGAATCCGAAAACTTCATCAAGATCCCCCTCGTTGTCACTGTCTTCTGGTACCTCTGCTTGCTAGAACAAAATGCAGGGATGTATTGTTCATAAGCTATCCAGTTCAATCTATATCTCCATGTTTAACAGGACAAGCAACGATGGTCTCGTTCTCCTCACCCTAATGACGCTCCCAACGTGGTTCTGTTGGATAAGGATGTCCGTCATCTCTGACGTGTTTACATGAGCCTTCAGAAACAGCTGCATTGAAAAGAAGAGACTTAAAAGCGCAGTGATAAAAGCTGATAAAAATGTTGGGTAGTGGTGTCAGTAGGGATACCGTATCCCTTTTGCCATTTCATACCTGTTGCAATAGTTTTTTAACACCATTGAAATCATTATCTGAGATGGTATGCGCCTCGAAGTCCACCATTACCTCCTGACAATAACGAAATAAGACTTGGTTAGATGCGATTAAATGTATATCTACATAAACCAGAAATACATAGCTTCCTAACTATAGCTAGCGTTCTGACAGATGGTTTGTTAGCCAGTTAGCTAGCTAGCTAGGCCTTGAGTGCAGACACACACACATGTCAATTTACTTCATTGATCTCCTCGTCTGAGGCTTCACTGTCCTCCTCTCCTGATTCATCGTCGTCTTCCAAGCCCTCGTCCGAGCTCTTATCCTCACATTCCTCTGGATTTTCACCCGATCCTACTGCTCGTCTTTTAGTTGAAGAAGCCATGCTGCTTGCAAACATTCACACCACGTTAAGTTTGAAACGGAGGCGGGGCCAGGGTTGAACTGAGCACCGGAACTGAACTCATGAAGCTAAGCTACCGGGAGCTACCATCATGGCGCAAGTTTTAGATGCGTTCGAAATGGACTACGGCTGCATGAAACGACCGGCGAGAGTAGCCGCTTGCAGTCGGAGAGGAGTTAAAAACAGCTCTGTGAAGTCGGACATTCCAGCTTCTCGTGGTCTGGTGCGTTGATGTCAGTCATGGCCGATCAAGCGCTGTTTGCTTACTTTACTTTATTTATAATTAAACTCAGTCTTTCTGTTAGCGAAGAGGCGGACTAAACCCCTTTCTTCAACAATTTGTTCAACTTTTTATTCAATTAAACAGTTTGGTCCGGAATTGAGCATTGGCGAAACTGAAGGTGTCAGAATAATTACAAAACACGTGTCAAAGTTGTAGTGTGTGAGTCTGGCCAATCATGAAATAGCTGTGTCATGATTAGAACCCGTGCAGTTGCTCTTGATCAAATGAGCTCGGCTACACCATAGATATATATAGAACACTAGATACGTCACGTCAATGTTGAGCTCCAGTCGGCTGACGGCACACGCGGCGGCCATCTTGGAGAGGTCAACCTGCTGCCTAGTGCATTACACCATATGGAAAATTCATACAAACATGTAGCAAATTTGAGCCGTGATGGCTCAGTGAATGACACTAAAAACATCATAGTTGATGATCCATATTTGATTCTGAGTGGTAGGAAGATTTTTTAGGCTACTTAACAAATGTATGTAATGTAATGTAAAATGTATCTCACCTGTGGAAAGTGATTCCCTCTCGTCGGGTGTGTACTGAACGACGTTGTACACACCCAAAAGCAGCACAATGAACCGGCATTATTATCGCTGTCTGACAGTCGAGTACATACAGACCTCAGACTGATGCCCCACTCAATATGGCGACTCCGTGTGCCGCGGCTGAGAGGGGCGTGGCGTATCTAGTGTTCTATATATATCTATGGGCTACACAGCCGGCTGAGCCGGCAGTTCTCGAATCGATCTCACGGTACTTTGATCGCTACTTCACAGTGAAGCGCCGTCTCAAGTCGGACAAAAAGTCTAACCAGAATTCCCTGTTTCAAGTCAGCCGCCTGCAGCCAGCTGCGGCGCTGCATGAAGTGAGTCCATGTCGAACGCACCTCTTGTGAGCTTTCTTCTTCTGTTTAATGGCGGATGGCAACCAGCGTGAAAGTGCATTACCGCCACTTATGTCTTATTCTCGGGGTTTGGTTGGCAAATCGGATCGCAACCAACTTGAACAGTTTTTCACAAAACACTGAACGACATTCTCTGAATCAGACGTTCAGTGGCCTAACCCCATTTGTCGAATCAGCAAAACTCTAAACACTTTCTCATTCACTAGGCTACATTTTGCACTGTGATGCACTGCAAAATGGTCAACACAGGCGGCAAACAGTAAACACAACTACAACACAGTTGTCATCTGTAAAACACAATGACAATGACTCAAAATTGTTCACACTTGTTTCTAATGGTGGTTTGGGACAAGGCCATAGCGATGGAGTCAACATTGGGGGGGGGGACGAAATCTGCTGGGGAGTCTGAGAGTCCCCCGCTGGGGGGAATGTGTGTCCCCCAATATTATGATAACAGCCCTGGTTTGGGATAATATATATAATAGCCCTGGTTTAAACGTGGTGTCCGTACACGAGAATAATTCAACATCAACCAGCAAAAGTTTTTCTCTGCATGGCGGTGAAAGGTCTCAAATCAAATTTACTGTATTTGTATATCCCTTTTTACAAGTTTACATGTCACAGACGGCTTCACATATGCCCATATCACTGCCCCTCAGCCAACCTCAACCCTCAAGGAAAAACTCCCAGAAAAACTCAATAGAGGAGAAAACATTTAAGAAACCTTGGGAGGAGCAATTCAGTGGGGGATCCCCTCCTCCAGAGATTGGTGAAAGAGAGGTGCAGAACACAGGCTAAACATAGTCATACATCAGGAAAGTGTCAATAGGTATTGAATCACAGGTCTATGACCGAAACCCATACACCAGGGCAGAGGCGTTGTTAGACATAAAATCTACTGGGGCACAGGCTTGCTGTGCACAGTGCACTACTAGGCTATAGAAACTCCCCTAGCTTAACCCACTATGCACTATACTGAACAGTTCAGGGACGCAAGTTTGATATCAGCTTTCGCAGGGACATCAATAGTTAATGCGTGTGCGCACATTGTTTTTGCATTCATTTGAACACTAATACTGTTTTTTTGAGCTTCATCGTGAAGCTTGTAACATGTAATATTGTTTTATTGATTTAGTCAAAATAAGATGATCGGTAGGCCTATCATTTAGAAACTATCTTTAGTTTTGTAATGTTTTCTTAGCCTCAATATTGACTTGTGTGCCGAGTCCAACACCTGGACTTCTGTGTGCGTGCTGCAGTGGCTGTGACAGGTTGTCACCTGCACTCTTGTTGAAATGTCCAAATTAATGTGGCAACAGTATATCTGCTGAGGTTGGGCTGAACTCTTTGTCCAGCCTCTATCAATGTTGCCTCATGGTTCAAAACATGGTCAACCAATGTTGTTCGAATGTCATTAGATACTGTAAATTTGGCCCTATTCTTCCACGGCTTCCAGGTCTACCTCTACCACTCTCCCTTTTCCTGCAACATTGCCTTCCATTTTTGATGAGGACAGGTACACTGACCTGTTGCCTTTTTATAGTGCTTACACCTGATTGGTATGTTTACAATTAAGCACTCTAGTGCTTGTACACGTACACCTGACGCCTGTGTTTGATCCATTCAGTCACAGATGTAGCATTTTACAAGGCAGTAAATTGAATCCCCATGAACATGACTACTTTTTAACCATAACTGACTTTTATTATTTTTGCTATAATAGGATTAACGTCCCCTTTTCCACATGACTCCATTATCAGCAGTGCATGTGAGCCGCAATTTATCTTATAGTTTTCACAATTGCTAAAACATATTTCTGTCATTGACCTTCCACCACTTCAATTGGGTTGAGAAAAGTGTTGTATGGTGGTAGGCAAACATATAAGTAAAGTTTGCTGGTTGATGTTGAACTATTCTCGTATAGGGACACCACGGTGAAAGCTGACATTGTCCCAAACCACCATTCGAAACAAGTGTGAACAATTTTGAGTCACTGTGATTTACAAATAACAACTGTGTTGTAGTTGTGTTTACTGTTTGCCGCCTGTATTTTCAGCACAAGTGCACCACAGTGCATAATGTTTTTAGTGAGTGAGAATGTGTTTAGAGTTTTGCCAAAAGAGTGTTTGATTCAGAGAATGGGGTTTAGTGTTTTAGCAATTGTGAAAAATTGTTTTATCAGCAGGCGATACCATGTGCAGCACATAAGTACACGCAGCACGATGACGTAAGTCTTATGTTATTAGACTGTTCGAAATCAACAGTTTTTTAAATACCTTCCCCCGAAAGGAGCTGTCTCGTCAGACACCTGTCTAGTAAGACATCAAGGATCAAGACAGCTATCTAAGATTTCTAACACATCCCCAGCCTCTATAAGGAATCTAATTTCTGGGGAATTAGTTTCAAAATAAAGGCCACATGACAAAATGCTCTTAATATTTACGTAAACAATAAACGTTATTATGTCTATGGCCAGTGTTGTGCCTGAACGCGTTCATTGAACGAAACTAAATACTGCGAACGTACTAAAATACTGCCTGGTGAACGATAGGCTACTGTGAACGCGTTCGTTCTGGTGTCCGTGAACGGCACGTTCACTCTTTTTAATTTCGTTCAATAAGGGGCCAGATTTCAAGAGACTTCCAGGCAAAAAAACACAACGTTAACAGTCCTGTATCCAAGGTTGCCCAAACAGTCAATCGCTGCGTGCATAGATATATATAAATGTTTTTATATATATCTATGGCTGCGTGTGCTTTCTTCTACTGTCTATTTAATATTATTATTATGCCTGGCAAGTGTGAGAGCGCCGAAGTTGCGTAGAGGCCGAGAGCGGTATTGCAGACCGAACAAATGGGGGGGAGAGGCTATCCCTTCAATGCGAATGTAAATCCTGGTTGGATAAGGATTAAAAATTGGATATGAAGATGAAATCTGATCTGACAGTACTGACACATAGTTTCAGCGTTAAACTAATACAAATAATTGCTGTCTGTGGTTCTATATGGGCTGTGGAAATAATTCAGAAAAATTATAGCTCGCAACATATTGAAAATTTTTTGGAGCTGTGAATATAGTTCACAATTTTGAATTATGAACTATAAACTATGAACTGAACTAGTTCATTTTAAAATGTGTGAACTGTGAACTGAACTACCGTAGTTCATGTGAAAATGAACTTTCCCAACACTGGCAACCACATTCACACCAGATTTACACGGTTTAGTCGCCTACAAATAAAGCCGGTTTTTATTCTGAAGGCGGATTCGCCAAACCGGAAATACTATTCAAATCTATTGGATTTAGTAGCAAGTTGGAATAAACCATTTCCTAAAATGATACAAATCACTACATGTAGTAAGTTAGTTAAAATCAAATAGGGCAGTATGTTACATAGCATAGTTAAACATTGCTTTGTGTACAATTTCCCCCCAAAATAAAATAGTTATAGTGAACCACGGCATTATGTTTCCACCGTTTATATATCAACTATGATCCTAGCTGGAGGAAGTCGAGGTACAGTAACAAACTGCAACTGTTACAATGTTTTTCATGATGAACAAATTCACAATAATTGTTCTGGTGGTTAGTTTGGAAGTTAACCACAGACTGTTTACTATGAGGGCGTAAATTCTTTGCACACAGGGCACACAAGTTGTCTGTGTTGACATCTTAACTGCACAACAACAGCAGCAACAACAACATCGCTGTGCTATTAACGACTATACTAGAGGCTACTTAGAGATTATTTGAATTAAACTCGTTCCGCTAGTCTAACCCTACTCTGCTGTTCGAATGCCCTACACCAAAAATGACTCGACCATGCATGGCATTGAGCCTCACCAAGATAAGCTTGCTGCACTTAATTGGTTTATGACATTTTAGGCTACGTTTTTGTCCTTTAGCAGTTTTAAGTGTTATCCAGCTTTTTAGCTTGTTATCCAAAGCGACATAAGATAAGTAGCTACGTTTGTCATTAAGTGAATCAACTGTGAGTCATCGTTTGGAGAGCCTAAAATAAAATTACATCAGAAGGCAGTGCTAGATCTTGCACAATCATAGATGATACACCCCTTTCTCTCTCTCATAGACGCATACATGTATCTCTAAGTAAGTGAGATTGCTTAAAAGTACGATGCATTTCTCAAACGAATTGTTTGCCAAATGCATATTCAGTTAGTTGATGACAGCACTCTTATCAGAAGGTGACATATGACAGTCCTTGGGTGTAGCTAAGCTAGCTCGGCCTCTTACAGTACTCCCCACATGACAGTAGTTTTTGAGCTAGTTGATTTGGTCCTCCCATTGGTACATTTCCTGACTATTTTGACAAACACTTATCAATATACTTTGTCTTTCATAGCATTCAGAGACTTCTATCAGGATGCGTGTACTACTTTTGAAAGAGCCAAGAGAGGGAGATTCTGGACCTGACCCATACATAAAGGTACTGTATGGGACTTGTCATGGATTTCCTGTTTTGAAGTTGTGCTGTAACTCAGACACAGTACTATTTACTGTTTTGTCTCTTTACAGGAACTGGCATCATATGGACATACAGCCAAATTAATTCCTGTATTGTCTTTTAAGTTGATGTCTTTGAACACCTTGTTGGACAAGGTAAATACTATTTCAGGAAATTATGCAGTTATTCACATACTTTTTTGATCAAACAGTTTATGTCACTTCACTTTTAATCTTTCCGTTGTACTTACAGCTTTTTCAACCAAACAAGTATGGTGGCCTCATCTTTACAAGTCCTAGGGCTGTCGAGGCTGTCAACATGTGTTTAAAGGTAGAAGAAAGAAAGCAAGGTGAGGAGATATAGCATATCTCATGTCGATATTAGCAGAGAAACATGTTGCTTTGCACACTGTGACTTTTATGGAGCAGCTATTTTCTGAAGTTACAATGGCTGTGTAGGTCCAGGGAATGTCAGAAGAGGCCTTCTTACATTTTCTGTGTTTAAAATAATTAGGCTACTAATATTAAAAAATGATTTAATTTATTTCAGAGTGGAATAGTCACGTAAAAGACAAATGGAATGCCAAGTCCGTTTATGTTGTTGGAAAGACAACCGCATCTTTAGGTATGTATATACACGATTGACTTATTCAAGCACTGAGTGTGCCAGGCACCTGGATGTCACATAAATGTGTCAACGATGATACCACCCGGCTGTATGTAACTGGAAATGTGTTCTCTACAAGTGACAGTTTACTGTGAATGCATTTATTCACACCTTGTATGGTCTGGGCAGATGAAACTCTCTTTTGATAGCCAATTCTGCACCTGACTAATTCTTCTATACCTGCAAAATATAGGAAAATAATAGCGGCATTGTCATTATTTGAGATGAAACAACCCAGGTTACCTGTATAATTGAGATGTTTTATCAATTTATCATCTTGACTTGACTTAAACCAAAGGTGTTTCGGTACTTCTTCTTTCAGTGCAACATCTGGGTTTGGTTCCTCTGGGAGAAGATACTGGGACTGCAGATGTTTTGTCACAATTCATTCTTGACAGTATGTCTTTAATGTATGATTTCATAAGAAAAATATGTTGTTTGGAAAGTCAGGTGAAATCAGCTGCCCACAGCGTATGTAATTCTTGTTTAATTTAGGACAAAATGCCAGTACATTACCATTATTCTTCCCCTGTGGATCAATCAAAAGAGACGTGCTGCCCACTGCTTTAAGGGAAAATGGTAAGGAGTTATTACTACAGACATTAACTACCAAGTAATTTAACTTAATGCTACCAATGCTTAAACTATTTCTGTGAGTTTCCTTGGGTATAAGTTTACAGTGTACATGAACATTGGTAACACATAATTTGACTGTTTCTAGGAGTGCTTCTTGAGACACTAACAGTCTATGAAACAGCTTCACATCCTGACCTGGAAAATAATTTGACAGACTATTTTACTGAACAGGTTAGCTCGACTCACACAGCGTACTTTCTCTTCTATATTATCCATAGCCTTTATGGTTTTAGACATGTCTGATGTACACACAGGGTGTCCCGGCCAGCATTGCTTTCTTCAGCCCATCGGGATTCAAGTTTTGCTTTGAAACGGTTAGAAGGTTATCTTCTGAACAGCTGAATCAAATCAAGGTATACATTTCTCACCAACACTCATTGAACAATGACCTTAAATAATAAATATACTAATAATACATTTACAATTATTGTGATACTAAGGCTTAGTTGTCCTGATTTTCTGTCTAGTTTTCAGCCATTGGACCTACTACAGCAGAGGCCATGATGGCAGAAGGACTATCAGTAAGCTGTTGTGCAGAGAAGCCCACTGCTGAACATCTAGCCGCAGGGATAGCAAAGGCTTTAGAGTAACTCACCACCAACCTGAAAAATGTGATTCCGTCCTCCATCACCATCTGCATTCATATTCTGAATTTAATGAATTTGTTTAGGATTGTTAGTGATTTATTTCTGTCAATCCAATGTTTTCACCGTATTGCCTTGGTTTTCATTACAAGTATTTATTTATTACCCTGCTGGTATTGTTTTTCACTCAAGTCTGTTTCAATGTTTCAATGCAATGATTATGTATGTGAAAGCTGAAATTCATCAAGGTTCATAATATTATGCTTTACATGTGATCACTGTTACATTGAAAAATAACAGGTGGCTGTACCTTATTTACATTACATTTAAATGTATGCATTTAGTAGACGCTTTTAACCAAAGCGACTTCCAAGAGAGAGTTTTACAAAAGTGCATAGGTCACTGATCATAACAACGAGATAACCCCAAACATTGCGGGTAGCCAAACATGAAGCATACATTGTGAAAACGAAATAAGTCCCAAAGGGAAGAACCATAAGAGCATGTAGTTAGACAAATTACATTTAAACAGCAAGAACCTCAAAAGTGCAGTGTACCTGTGGAAAAAAGCAAGCAACAAGAATATATTTCACGGCGAGTGCAATCATTTTAAGACAGTTACAACAAACCAAAAAGAGCAGCAAGTCTCTCAATAAGAGTCATTGTGATCCTTGAGTAAACTAACATCAGGTCCAGACAATCATTCCTAAGTGCTGTTGTAGCTACTCCCGGAACAAGGGCGTCTTGAGCCTTTTCTTGAAGGTTAACCAAAAATTAACTGACCATAGTGTTTATGACTCAGACTGCCAGTTTGATTGGTGTTTTTTTATGATTTAAGACCAATATGTGAAAGGTATTTAAAGGCGCGTGGCTTTATCACAACAGGTGTTCCCCAAGAGAGGTGCGTGGCTGTGCTCGCACCTCACGCATAGGGATGAAAGTCAACAACTTCGACTCATAAAATACTCAGATCTCATTCACTGTCACTGGAGCGTGCGCAAAACATCCCTCCCATATAATTTCATTGTAGATTTCAACATTTGCACTAGACTGAAACCAAAGTTTACTTTTCGTACGAAAGCGATATTACCGACACGCCTAAATTAGTGTACGATGACTGCCTCTTTTCAGACTATCTCAATTTTTGGGCGTGGTATGTGAGTGAGTGTATTTAAACGCACTGCTGTTTTCGTAGTGCCAGCATTAGTATTCGTGACTACTTCTATAGCTGCACCGTTACGATGCTGACTTTAATCCAGCTGATAACATGTCTCATTCTGACGAGCATCCATTGCATTGATGCAGAGAAACTCTTTCACAGCCGGGATCATTCGGATGTTGAGATTCCTGCATCTCACCAGGCTGAACTCATAACTGATGACGACACCGCAGAGGTAAACACGTACTATTTGAATATCAGCGGTTAACATGATGATAACATGTCAAATACAATTCAAGCACTATTGTTTTGTCATCCAAATATCGTTTCATGTTTATAATTAGCCATGTTGTCAGCGGTTTCTTTCCAGGTATGGCTTTATAAAACCAGTAAATTGGGAGGAGAACCAGTTGGAAGAAGAGTTCAGTGGAGATTTTGCTGGCAGTGACCTACCATCCGTTATAAAGGAGGGGGGGTCACAACCTCTTGAAGGTGGTAATGATGATGATGCTAAAAGTCCTTTGTTTGCCTTAGCTCTCATGGAGTTCCAGAGTGTGTCAGGTTTGTCAGTTACGGGCATCTTTGACGATGCGACCAAGACAGCTATGAACAAGCCGAGATGTGGAGTCCCAGACAAGGAGAAAGAACCAGATGACCCCCCAGAATCTAACCCAACAACTCTTTGGAGTGGCAGCCTACCAACAGCTACCACAGGAGATGCAAACATTCACACTTCAGATGGGATGATCAGCAACCAAACAGAAGCTGGTGTATTCAGTGATGCTGTTAATAGCTCTAAAATAGACTTTGGGGGTGACACAACATTTAGTGATGTTTTTAATGACACCAACATGTTGTCTCTGAATGTCACTGACACAGACAATACTTCCACTGTTGGTCCCAATATTAACACCACTGCTATAGATTATTCTGAGAAAAATGATATGAACGGTCACATGGAGAATGGTTCAGTGAGCACCCCATCAGTCCCGCATCCGAGTCGTGCACTTAGCCGTAGGAAGCGTCAACTGGCAACCCTCCTGTACAAGCGCAGGCAGAGGAGAGAGGTGCGCGGGACGGGATACATGGCCTTCTCCAAGACGGTGCTCAAGTGGAGATTAATAGGAGAGGGCTACAGCAGCCAGTTGTCCATCGAGGACCAGAGACACATATTCAGGCTAGCCTTCAGGATGTGGAGTGAGGTCTCTTTTCTTGAGTTCATGGAGGACACAGGCTCTCCCCTGGAGTACATAGATATCAAACTTGGCTTCGGCACAGGTAAGGCCAAACACACACATTTTAAATGTCATGTTTCAGTAAGTAATTTGATGTAAATACTGTCTCCCTGTGATTGCAATGAAGGAAGACATTTAGGATGCAACCAGAAGTTTGACGGCTCTGGCAGAGAGTTTGCACATGCCTGGTTCCTAGGGGACATCCATTTTGACGATGATGAACATTTCACAGCACCCAATGCTGGGAGTGGCATCAGCCTTCTCAAAGTGAGTGAGATACTATTACATTACATTTATTATTTTAGAAGACCCTTTTGTCCAAAGTAGTAGAAAATCAAGGATTAGAGCTCTAACAGTATTTTGGTGGTCAGAGTAAAAACAATTTTTTTGACCAGGTACAGTGCGAAGTTGCCGCATATAATGCAATAATAATTCAACTACAGTGCAACAGTAACACCTCATACTATAACAGCATATTTAGGAATTTGAGAATATTTACTAAGGCATTGATTTTTGCATCTCTTTTTAAATGCAGAAATCATCGGCATTGTGACACAACAGGAAACATAACATCTTATCCTCTTCTGTATTTGTCAGGTTGCGGTGCATGAGATAGGACATGTCCTAGGTCTGCCTCATATCTACAGGGGTGGCTCTATCATGCAGCCCAGCTACCTGCCGCAGGAGTCAGGCTTTGAGATTGACTGGATGGACAGGAAGGCTATGCAGTATCTTTATGGTAGGGGAGGCTAATTAAAAGGTGGGAATACAGCACCATTTAGTGGACAAGTTCCATTGAGCGAAACACGTCCTTACATTGCTGTACCTTAAATTACAATAGACATACATATATTCATGTGGTTGTTTTTTATTGTTAGGTGGCTGCAGCGGCCGTTTCAATACAGTGTTTGATTGGATCAGGAAGGAGAGAACGTCATACGGCGAGGTGGTTATCCGTTTTAACACCTACTTTATGAGGGACAACTGGTACTGGCTGTATGAGAACAGGAACAACCGCACACGCTACGGGGATCCTGTGGCAGTGCAGGTCGGCTGGCATGGGATACCCATGGATGGTGTGGATGCATATGTACACGTTTGGTCTAAGACAACAGATGCTGTCTACTTCTTTAAAGGTGACAATGGTCAACCCAATTCACAGGCCAGTGACTCACACTCACTCACAGGTATTGCACTCGGTATAGAATTTGACTAAAAAGTGTCTGTATGAATTCTCTCCTTTGGGACAGGCACTCAGTTCTGGAGGTATGACGCTGACAATGACCAGGCTTTCACAGAGGACCCAGAGGGACACCACTACCCTAGACTCATCTCTGCTGGCTTCCCAGGGGTCCCCAGTCCCATTGACACAGCCTTCTATGACAGAAGGGACTCACACATCTACTTCTTCAAGGGTATTTATGTAAGGACTGCCAGCCTCCTCTGCACCACTGAGACTAATTTTATACTCCAACTGCTCTATGACTTCAAATTGTATTCACACAGGGATAAGAATTGTAGGGCTATCGCAGGAAAGCTTAACATAGGCCGATCGCAGGAATACATATGCAATTGCACATTGCACAATACATCCAGCTAGAAAGAGTTGTTTGTTTTAGTAAATTGATTGTTTGCCTGTTTACTTTAACTAAATTGATAATTTGCCAGGAAAACTGTGATTTAGCTCTCCATCTAAATAAACTAATCTCTTACAATAGGTGTACACATTTGATGTAAAAGCCAACCGACTGGCCCTTGGCTTTCCAAGAAAGATCTCAGATGTTTTCCAGGCAGTAGTGCCAGGCAACCATCCGGATGGGAACATAGATGCTGCCTACTTCTCTTACACACACAATGCCATCTTCCTGCTCAAGGGCACATACTACTGGAGGGTGGTGAGCAGTCGAGACCGTTGGCGTCGACCCTCACTACCGCACAACGGCCTGTTGCCATGTAAGGCAGTGGACCAGCATTGGTTTGACATCTGTAATGTGCATCCCACAGCACTGAAACTGTCTCGCTGAGTTTGAGTGTGGGGACTAGAAGTGATCTTCTTGATGACGATCTATGTTGACGTATGGTTTATAGTGATGCATCTACATTTAGCATGGTATGCTGTCCTCAGATTAAATATGTGATTCATTTATTTGTTGATGTCCTTTACTGGACTGTAAATCAATTGACATGTACTATGTATGTATGTATTACTGTAATCTACTACTGTATGTACCATGTAATATTATTTACTTAAAAAATAATTATATTTTAGATTGAAAAGTTATGGTTCTCGTCTCCCCCACCCATCTATCTAACTCTTCTGTTCTTTTATATTATATTCTAGTCCAGTGTGTTCTAGATGCACATTCATACATGAGAAGTGGCGCTATCTGAGTGAGATTAACTAGCTAGAAATGAAATAATTTGAGATACTGCCAGTCCACACATAAGGAGTAGGCCTATTATAAAACATAGAACACAAAAATGTTGATTTTGGCCAGTTTTCCACCTAGGTTACCTCAAACACATAAAGACATAAGCACCATAGTTTCTCCACAAAGTAAGCAGATGGTTATAGTTAGCGATCCTTTGATTATCAAAATGAGTGAACAGGTTGGGACCCGCTCCTTTGATAGGCTACATCAGCGTACATGAGGTACACTTCAGCCCACTACAGTAAAACATATTAATTTAATATGAGAAAACAGGAAATAGAGAACATCCTTATTCAGCTTGTGATAACCATGTTGCTTAAAAATGATATTGAGGTTTATATGTATAGTGTAAGTAGATAACTAAGTTGTATCATACTTTTCCATATTGTGCTGTTCATTTTCCTGATATTGACTACCAGTGGAGCATTAATGCACGGGCCTCAGGGGGCCTCTTAATAATAATGCAAAATAATAATGATGATAAACGTCCGTATTCGCGGTGTCATTACTCTGCTCTACAGTGGCATCTGGTGGTGGTTGTGGAGGGAGCCCCTTATCTATACAAAATGTAACAAAAACTAGAGAGGGTAGGGTGTGCTCGCTTGCGTCGGTTGCAGATGGGTCCATTTAATATGAAACAAGCTGAACCCCCTTTGAGACAAGCTATTCTAAAAACATTGTCTGTATTTTTCAGATGGAATCGCGATTCAAACAGTACTATCTGCTAACTGAAAATATGCCCCCAAACGTGACTTTCATGCTCTCAGTCTAGAGCCCTGCGTGGAGAAGCTGAATTAAATTGTGCTACAAGCAATGTAAAACGTTTCTTTTGACATAAAGTTTAGGCTGTGGCATTGAAGACAGCGACGCACCACACAAGCTTGAGTTTAAATACATTATTTAATGTGACATTACCAGAGCTGCCAACTCTCACGGTTTCGCCGTTTGACACACGCTTTTGCACGTTTTCACACGCACTCACGCCACACAACCAATTTCTCACGCCAACATTTTTTTTTCTGATTTTGGGCCGAAGCGCGTTCGTTCCTTCTGGAGAATTCACGGTGGGCCGCTCTGCCCGCTCTTAAATTGCTCCAGCAGATCGCCTGCTTTCTCTTTCACACACTGAATAAAACGATATGTGTTAAATTACTGTGTGACTGACTGATAAGTAAGCTAAGCTAGGTTTTAATCTAAATAAGCGCATGATCAGACCGTGCATTAAAAAGTGGCGTTTTCAGTTGACGCCCTCTCTTTCTCAACCTTACACAAGTGCGTATAAGGTTGTTCCCACGGAGACAACCCTAAACAATCATTTTTTTGTTGTGGAGTTAGCAAGATTTAAGCTGATGCGAAAATAATAAAATGGATGGGGAAAAGATGCCAAGAGGAACTGAAAAAGGCAGGTAAAAAATAAAGATCTGTCTCTTCCTTAATCCTGCACGGGTGGGAAAAATATGTTTTCTCAAAAGCCCTGAATCGTTCAGGTCCAAATCAAATTTGGGTTATAATTTCCTGAGAATATTACAATATGAGTCCAACCAAAATGTTTATATTTGCCTACTGAAAGCTTGAAAAACAATTTTGCACTGAAATTAATGCAAAAAATCGCTACCAAATCTCACGCCAAGGTTTCTTGAAAAGTTGGCAGCCCTGAATCATTACTTACTGTACATGCAAGTCTTGAATTGCTTAAATGTATAATGCTGTTAGTACACCATGGCACTATACGATAATTGCTGTGCAACAGCAATGCACGTTGCATCTATGCGTCGTTGCTAACGTGTGCTGATGCTGTGACGTAGGCTAGCACTGAGTTCCCTTCGTTGACACAAGGCACTTTTTGCAACAAAAACTGAATTTCAGCCTAAACCGTGTAACGGAATGTAAATAAAAATACAAGTAACTCAATCGCTACCAAGACGAACTTTTGATGATTTGATTATGATTTGATTCGGGGGGGGGGCCTCAAATAAATAAATAAAAGTCCATAGCTGCAGGGGCCTCAAGTGCTATTAAGACGCCCCTGCCAGTGGTAACTCTCTACAAAAAGGGTTTAGGATGTAAGAAGTTCAAGGGCAATAAACTACAGAACTGCATCACTTGTTTTTTTTGGAGGAGGTAGTTGCAACCTCATCAGATAAGCTAATTGTGCAGGCAGAACCCAGAGATCTCTGTCCGACAGTAATGCCGCTTTGCTCAAATTCACCTGAAGTGATCGACCAGTGCTGCTGCTTCCCAGGTGGGGAAGAATGTGTGTTGATCCACTAGGTTTGCCATTCATCCTGAGAGAACAGCCCTCTGTGACATGCTTGCGTGTAAAAAGGGCTATACAAATACATTTTGATTTGATTTGATTTTTTGATGAACGGCATACAACTTGCCGCTAACGGTCCTTTGTCAGAGAAACCATGGCTCACCCCACTGCTTAAGGAAAAGAAGTACACTGTAGAAATAAGATTGCTTTTTTTAATAAACACTGGAAGTGCTGGAACAGATTGAGGTGCTATTCTTTTGTTTGCAGTATCTTCCTTCTTTTCAGTATTTGAAATGTTGATAGGTCTAGTTCTTAAGAAGCGTTGGCCATAAAATAAACTTTGATGGAACAGGAGAGAACAAGAAGAAGGGATGAATTTTATAGCGTTGTTCCATTTTAGCCCATCAAGTGAGCATGGTGCAAAGAAACAGACATTGATTCAGTAATCAATACCTTACTTGAGCACTCTCCTATTAATTCACCTCATTTAGAGATTAGGCTCCTGGTGGGCTTCAGATAACTGACGTTGTGCTCCAGGCGTTCCATGGGCCATTATTAATAAAATTGAAGTAGAAATCAATTACAAGCAGAGTTACAAAATGACATGGTAAGTGGAGCCAGAGAGAAAGATGTTGGGAGAAAATTGTGATGAGCCTGCTCACACATTCACTACAGGAACCCCTTCTCTATCCAGACATTTTCAGCATACCAATCAATAAATTCTCGTATTAATCTTCCTCCGTTGAAGATGTGCTTGTTTTCCTGAGTCAATACTCTGCAATGCTTTGTAATTTTCATGGTATGTCTGAGATTTAAATTAACAACCAGAAGGAGAAATAATTTCTTGCTTCAAAGGTCAGCCTACTTAAAATCAGTTAATGCCCATTCACAGGTTTGGTGCGGGATTAATGGAATATTAAGTGGAATTACTACTCCCACCATGTTTGGATGTGACTAGAAATGTATTTTTTAGACTTACCTGGACTAGGTTTAAAGTAAACTTGCTTTGTTGTTTGCCACACTGCATATGTTTAGATGCATCTTCATGCTTTGTATATTGTGAAATGATTGATACACGTGTATTCAAGCTAAATTGATACACCCCAAGCCCTAAAGTCTGTGGTAACACTCGTTGTTTACTTGTCACGATGAATTGTGATGAAGCTCATGTACCTTGTATGCTTCCATAAAGGGATCACAAATGCGTACTCTCCTCTCTTGTTACAAGGTTGTGTTGTTGCCCCAAATGAACTGTCACCACAGAGGCTAGGGCTACAAAAACACAAGAGTGTTATCTGATAACCCTAACATGAACAAGGCTAGTATAGATAAGATTAGTCACAGGGATGCAGCTCCAGACGCCACAGGGGGAGGAACCCTCTCCACAGGGGGAGGAACCCTCTCCACAGGGGGAGGAACCCTCTCCACAGGGGGCGGAACCCTCTCCACAGGGGGCGGAACCCTCTCCACAGGGGGCAGGAACCCTCTCCACAGGGGGCGGAACCCTCTCCACAGGGGGAGGAACCCTCTCCACAGGGGGAGGAACCCTCTCCACAGGGGGAGGAACCCTCTCCACAGGGGGAGGAACCCTCTCCACAGGGGGAGGAACCCTCTCCACAGGGGGCGGAACCCTCTCCACAGGGGGCAGGCCAGCCTTGGAACCAACATTTGTGACTATTGGGAGGAAAGAGTAAGTTAACCGAACTCCAGCTCACCAATACAACAAAACACATAAGAAACTACCCTGCAGGGAGATTTGCCTCGTCTTTATATGGCAGCACTGTGGTGTGGGGTAACGTCAGGGAATAAATCATGGACGCTATTATCTTTTCCTCGAGGGGTGTCGGGTACTGTGTCACCCAAGGGTTTCTGTTTGACAAACGGGTGCATGTTGGAGATAGTGTGCAGCATTTTGAATGTGCCTGGGATTCGTGTCAGTCACCTCGAGCATCTTCAGAATAAACATGTAGGCTTACAGCCCCATTCAGTATTTCTTTGTGTTGCATTAACCAGAGAAAAAAGTAATTTGTATAAAAACGGCCTCAGATTATTTTGTATTTTTGAGCTTCTTGTAAATACTTAATTTCCATTATGAATGCTGTGGTGTATAATTTCTCCTGTGAAAAGACATTGTTGTTGCCAAGAACCTGCGAGGCTGAGGCAAGGTTAACTTTAGCAATTTCTTTTAACTTTCTTTGTCACTTGCTTTTAGTATTGTCTGACCTGCTCTATGTACAGTAACTGACTAATCCAATTATGTGCCGGTCCGATGTTGCACTGTGCATGGTATAAAATATGGCATAAAAACGGCTTTTTAAAACTACAATAAAGTATGTATAATACTGACCATATGTGTATATAAAAAAACGATATTTGCAATCATTCTCAACTGTAAACCATTGTTACTAGAAGGACAGGAGGGAAGCAGCATGAAATACGAAGACCCAAGTATGGGAACCATCACTTCAATGATCATTGATCAGTTACCATGCAGAAGGGATTGTGAGGATGGAATCCTTTCCTGCATTCCACACCTGACCTCATTGGTGGTATAATTATTTCAATATTCCTTTATATTCCAGGAGCAACAACTCACACCGCCCGATGGGGCCTGGAGCGTTCCCCATGAGACCCCCTCAGCACCCCCACCCTCTCTGAAACTCTACTCCATTTATTAGGCCCTTGTATCTTGTCAGCCTGGGGTCTCTACAGCACTATGCTTGTTTCCATGCCCAGCAAGAGCCACATGGGCTAAATACAAAACAAATAGATATTGATTCATGTTTTAGCCTCTTTGACCTAAAGACATGTTGTCTCGTCTGAGTGGATAAACGTCATGTTGGCTGGTTACGAATATTTGGGACACCTCACCTGATGTCATATTTTTGCTACAGAGTAAACTAATGTTAACTACTGACGAGGAAAAAATACAATTAGATTTTCTTCTAAAGAGAAACTGACCTGATGAATCCAGGAGTTTAGTCCTACTGAGACAGTCTAGAATATGTACCAGTAGAGGGCAACCTCAACACATGGAACATGGCTAGAAAAGAAATGGACCAAAGTCCATATAGATACGTAACTGACTGTCACTCTGACAATGTGTTGATCACAAGATAAATTGATCCAATAAAATATTAAAAAACAACATTGTTACATATATGCTGCGTGGGGGGTTACGGCTTTTTGTCATGGAGAATTTTGAATGTAGCTTTTAATGCTTTTGACTACAAAATACCCTTTTGAAGGACCTGAAGCATTATCTGTGTCTGTGGTAATCAATTCTAACCCTACAGAGGCATGGCAAAGCGTGGCGTCTAAATCAGCTTACAGGTTGCAGGTGTTCATGCAACATGCCCCTGTCAACAAGGGCCTTACTGAATGTCACTCAACAATTGATCCCATATTAGAGTAATGCTATTGTTTATGTACAAGTTTCCAGCTTTCATACATAATAATTCTCAGCTCAAGAGCGGCCATGTTGTAAGTAGTGCACATGTGGAGGGGAAAAGACTGTCAGGTTATTTTATGCTTTGATGCAACATCAAAATGAGTGGTGTAGAGAACGCAAGTACCCAGGGGCACTTGCAAAATATGATGTTTCTCCATGACTGAGTGGAGTTTTTTTTAGGTCTGAACCAGTCAAAAGATTTGACTGCATTACCAAAGAGCGTGTGGATCAGCATTTTATCCACTGTAATCAGTGTGGAATTCAGGCTCTCCTGAAAGACGGATTTGGAGCTGAAAGTTGTTTTGGGAATTAACTCTCGGTGGCATCGTCAACGAGGCTTGTTTACTGTGGTTCAAATCAAGCATTCTCTCTCTCGCTCTCTCTCTCGGTCTGTCTCTCTCTTTCCCTCTCCTTTCTCTCTCTGTTTCTCTTCATGCCCCCGGATAAATACGTTTATTAAAAGAGAAAAACATTGACTGATGCTTTTGCTGCTCACTGTCACTCAATTTCACATCTCAAATCAATATTTCAAAAGGTTTATCATCAAATACTTTCAAGCAAAGGGCTTCTTCTTGAGAATGTTTTATGTTAGGGAAAGGTAAAGAGGATTTTGAACTCACACATCTAGACTTTCATGCATTCATTATTCTACATTGGGGAGGCATATATTTTTTCTGCTAAATTATGTCTGCCTGCAGTAAAGCCAGTCCCCCTGGGAGAACACAACAAAGTTGTACTGGTCATTATGTGCTGTGTACTTCAGTTCCCCAATTACAAATGAAAACAAAAACATTTATACTTAATAGACATCTTTATTGATTTCCCTTCTGTGAGGCGGAGGTATTTTGTCGAAGAAGACTTGTTCAAATTAATCCCCAAAATGCTTGTGTATAACACGGCGCAGTTAGCAACAAATCGCCTAACAACCAAAAGCAATTACTGCTACATCCATACGTCCATACAGCTACCCCCTGATTTGTAGCATTATGGCATGTGCCACAGGGAAGAGGAGGAAGGAGAGCTGACAAGGCTTGAACCTTGACCTCTGGCCGCTGTGGTCTCTTACAGACGAAAAACTAAATGGATGGTCTGGCTATGTCTGTGTGAGTGACAGCTGCAGGTCAGGGAGAGGGAGGAGACCGTCCCACGCATGACCAGACAGAAGAGAGATACCAAAATGGCCATGGGAGAATGACAGAAAACGTACCGGACAATGGCAGAATTTTGTTAAAAAGAATAGAACTGGAAATATTTATAAACCTGATAAGTCTAATGGTCAGGCCTTTCAATGAGCCTGTACACTATAGGTTCACACGGCACAGGTGGACAGTGTGAAGTGTCTGGTGTTCAAGCAAAAAGGTTTTAGGTGCATATTTACCACATGGCGAGGTTGCTAAACTGAACTGTTAGTTAACTGTCTTTGACATGTTTTCTATTTCTTCTCATCTCTCACCGTCTTATAAATTGAATGAGACAAATGATGGCTGCATGTTTTTGTCGCTCCTTCAAACAGAAGACACACCTGCTTCTTAAGCTACTTGTAGATTCAGGAATTCATCAAATGGCAAGGCTTCAGTGTTTTTCTGTCTCCAAACCTCCATCTCTCTTTTACCATCATATTATACCCTTGTGGACCTATCCCCACCCACCCCCAACCCCCTACCCACACAATCATCTCTCTTTCACCCTTTTCCTTTCTGGCCCCTCCCTCAGCTCTCCCATTACAATCTCTCAGTCCCACCCATCTGGCATCCCCTAACAGATGGGGGTGATCCGGGGAGTAAGTTGGTCTGTTCTAAATAGTTCCTTGGAGAGAGGATGGGTGTCAGACACTGTGTGCCCCAAGGCCAATCTGTCTACTAAGGCCCACTCAAACGGTTTGGGATGTTCCCCTTACGACAAAGTATGTGTTTATGTCAACAACCACATATTGTCTTGAAATGGTTTATTTTATATTTTAGCAGTCTCTTTTTTATGACTTGAGTGTTTGGTAACATCTCACCAAATGAAAATGCTATGTTTGGAAAACGATGGACGACAACTGCATTCTAATCACCTGCATCTTGTTAAAAATCAGACGCATGTTAAAAAAAACGAATGTGTGTAATCCCTTGGGTGAGTAATATGCTTTGTGATGGTTCCCAAATACAGCAATTGAACTGCAGAGCTTTTAGGTAGTGTATTGTCTGTCGTGCAGTCATGCATGAAAGCCGTGTGAGTGAGTGTGTGTTTGTGTGTGCGTGTGTGTGTGTGCATGTTGTCCTCTCATGGTGTTGTGAGGGATTCACCTCTATGTGAACTGTCTGCCACCCCCAGCAAGGCCCCCTCACACAACAGAAACCAGGCTTAGTCATCACACACTCCATGGACGGTCTTGTTCAATCTCCATCAGTCCTTAAAGGTGCTTAAAGCACCAAACATATGACAGACATTCAGACTAATTAGCAACCAGGTGTATGGACAGCTCTTCTGTTTACTGTATTTGCAGTGTAATGCTTTTCTTGTCATAGTTCTGAGTTTTCTTGTACAAATACCCTGTCTCGTTGCAAATCATTGTTGACCAAACCCAATTCCTTAGTTTGTAGGATCTGCAATGATAATCCATCATCCATTGGATGAATAACATTTTCATGTTGTTTCCCCCCCCCATTCCACACATCCTGCATAGAAGTTCTTTGATAACGTGGGTAGAAACCAATCTGAAAACAGACGTCAGAGTTCCTCCACTGCCAACAGTTCCTTTTATTCACGACTATCAACTGAAGAATATATTTTGTGTCAATGACAGAAAGATTACATGCTACAAGTTGCCTTTGCGACTGTATAAGCTTTTTATATCAACTGAAACTGCATGAGTGAAAACCTTGGGCATGAATTATCATCCTCATCATTCTGATATGCCTTTCACCTTGAAGAATGTGCTGTTTACTCCAACCTGCACTTCAGGATGGGGCGAGGGGTGGGAGTGTTCTACCTCTTTGGCTGCTCAAAGAGGATGATTCTGCAGGAACTTCAGCATTTTGTATTTGGCAGGTTCTTGAAATGGATGGAATGTAGCTGGGGTTAGCTGGGGTGGGGGGTGTGTGGGGGGGGGTTGTTGCTTTAGATTGACGGTTTAGCTTTCATGTACATCATTCCCTGATATGTTGTGTAAAGGTGAGGTACCTGTCATAAGATTCTGCTGGAAAACATAGTGGAATCCGGACTTGTGCTGTATGTACCTCAGGGAATGTACAAGAACTATTATCCTATCAAACTGAGCAGGAGCGGAACGGCTTCTAAAGGAACGGTGAAAAATCTAGAATGACATTGCCACCTCATATCCCTGGAATCAAGTGAAAGGTTGGTGGCAGTTGTTTTGTCTCTAGATTTAAGTTGCGTCAGACACATTTTCTTTATAGCAGTGGAGAGATTCTTGCCAAAACCGCACTCGCAAAATCCTTATGTATGTCAAAATAATCATGGAGTACAACAATATTGTGGCATAAGGGTAAACCTATTGTCCCACAGGTAAAGGTTTGGGCGATGTTGCCTTTGGGTGGCATCATTAACGTGTGTTACATGTGTATATGTGCATTTGTGTGTAGGTGGAAATTTGGATGTGGGTGTGAGTACTGAGGAGGCCTGTTTCAATTTTTTCTGTAGGCTTTGCTCAGGGGCATGACACATTTCTGAAGGGCTTTGGAACCCCTGGCCTGATAATTCCTTCAATTATTCAATGGCTGGCTGGCAGATGAAGTGAGTCCATGAATAAAGCAAATCCACGGGCACATGAGCTCTGACAATACAAACACACTATTAGTACTAATTTTGTCTGTTTGTCCTTGAAGGTATACCGCCGTGTTACGTCGAAACGAAGATCCGCGTCGATGCCTCGTCTACTGTGAGCAGGGGGTTGATAATTATGCAGGTCTCCCTGGGTGGAGCGCTCGGACAAACTACCGGCACATTCAACTGCACAGCAGATGGGGGATGGCCGGAGGAGGGGGGGGGCATCTCAGCTCTGACTCCCAGCCAAACGCTTGTAGGAGTGAGCTTATTGCTGCCTGCTTGTCAAGTCAGCCAAAGGGGTTCTCTCTGTCTCGCTTTCTCTCACTCGTCCCTTTTCCAGGGAAGTGTTTATGAATCTGGAGGAAATGTGTCTTGAATGCTGCTACCGTGACATTGGGAGGATAGTGTGTGTCCTATTATGGGCCTTTGCTTACCAAGCCACCTCTAGGGAAAGAGCTGTAGTCATTGAAAGTCACCTTTCCTACAGTGGCCCTCTCGAAGTATTGCTGTCGAGTGTATGTATGTGTGTATGTATGTGTCTGTTTGGGTCGGGGCAGGGGGGGATGAAGGGGGGCCCTGCCACTGTGCTCCGCCCTAATAAAGATGTGGGTCTTGTTTTTCGCCGTGCTCAGTTGGAGAAACAAAGCTAATCACGCAGATTGGAGGGCCAGCCTGTTACACCAGAGGGGCCAGGTGTTTCTTTTTTTCTCTTTTTTTTCCCTCTCCTTCTTCCTCTCCCTTCTCCTTATTCTCAGAGCACCTGCTTTTACCCATCTGCACCTGCCTTCTGTAACCAGACAGGGGCCTAAGCGCTAGCTCTCCCATCTTAGATAACAGCTGGTCCCAATGGCACAAGGGTCTAGTGCCCCAACAACACGCAGTGCACACAAATCCCTTATCTCGTTGCAGAGGGAGAGATCATAAATCCTGCTGGGTAAAGAAAGAGAGGTAGACTATGGAACAGGGCTCTACTGTTGATTACTAGTAACCGACTGAGGTGTACCATTGTTTGTGGCCTTGGTGAGATACATTTTAAAAAGCTGTTGTGAAAGCCAAAATTGCCTGACATGTTTTTAGTACTGTGTACATACCGTGTACATTAGTAAACTGTACCCTGTCCCTCTTTCACAGCAATTGTTACATGATTTCAATCGATACGGCAACAGACTCCTGATTCATTTTGTTTAATTGAAATGTCAAGGACAATCACCATGCCACCCTCCTTCTGCACAAGTCTTAGGATGCGTAAACCTCACTGAAAATCTAAATGAAGACTAAAGATTACAGTTCACACATCAAGTAGGAAGTCAGATCTGTTCTCATGTTTGCTCCATGAGTTGTTTTTGTGTCAGCTTAAATATTTAATAAGTCAAAATAGCTTTTTGATTGTTTTATTCCAAACCTTCCTATTAGGTTGTTTTCTGTTTTTCCTTACAGTATGCATTAGAGATGGGGAAATCTTTCCTTTGGGGGCACACATTACTGAAAATGTTTTCTTGAAAAGGTCCTTTAATCTCTTTGATACCAACCAGCCAAAACTATTGTCTGAACCTCCAGTGGACAAAGCACCTCCTCAAAAAACAAGCTCACCACATGCAAATGTTACCTCATGAATATTAACAAACCAATATTCTGGAAATAAATTATACAGCACCTTTCTCTTTTAAGCACACAACTGAAGATGAAAACGCGTGACACTCTCTCGGTGTCTCACTTTGCTCCTGCCTCTTTGATGTGTGAGGTAGAAAATGCTCTGCACCTGTGCAAGAGACCGAGAGAGAAAGAGAGAGAGAGAGAGACAGAGAGAGAGAGAGAGAGAGAGAGAGAGTGTGCATAGAGAGGGGGGGGCGGTGAGGGCAGCAGATTGTAAGCGGTCGGCAACCACTTGAGTGTCCACCTTGCACTGTCTCTGCCATTGCCGTCTTGCCAGTCCGCTGTTCCAGATAAACAAATGCTAAACACATCTTTCTTTTTAAACCTGTGGCATAGCAATGAGGCCCAGGGCTGGTAGAGCGTGAGTCCTGCAGCACAGTCATTATGACTCTGCTGTCTGAAGGTACAATGAGGGGAGTGAACGCACACGGACACGGATGCTGGGGCTTCTATGCTTCTGCCACTCCTGTTCCACATGCAGGCTTTGACATCGGCATGCCATAATAAACACATTCACTCCACGCTCAATTATCTTTGAATAAATTCATTGTGTATCTAAAAAACTCAAATGCAGCCCTGGGCATTGCAAACACTCGCGTTTGCTGCTGCCCCAGCCATATCCCCTCGTTGAAAAGCATTCGCATGATAATGTGCCTTGCGGTCTCATACGGTGCCCAATAAGGACTTCTCTCTGCTTGGAGAGTCTAACACCTAGGGCTTACCAACTGCAGGGTGATCAGCTGGCCCAAACAAGGGCCTCGTGACAGGGATCAGCAGGGGCCTTCTCCTGCTACTGCCCAGCAGGAACAATGCAGGGGTTTAAAGGATGCCCGCCTGCTATTTTGGGGGGGGAGATTCATGCAGTGTCTCTTCCAGTATAACAAAACTCTATTCTCATTCTCTGAGCGGCCTCGTCTAAATATGCAAGCAGGGTCCTGGGTTGTGGTGGTGGGGAGGGGGTGGTGTAGGTGAGCCAGGGTGGGTGTAGATGTGCTGGAGGTGCTCCGATGAAGGCCATCCTGGCGTCCTTTGATGCCCTGCAACTGAACATGCCACATTGCCACAACCAGATTTGAATTGGTTTTGGAATATCACACATCATTACAGCTCACAAAATGGTCAGATCACAAGGTTACTGTGATAATGAGGACAGGGCGACCAGATGAATTATTTGTCGGCGAGGTGTGGATTTAAATACGACGTGTGTTTACCTCACGGGGATGAAACAAGGTCACGTCTCATTTTCTTGAGAGTGGCCTCTTGCAAAGGCCATGTCCAATTAGACAAACAAGAGGCATGTTGAATTATCTTCCTTGGGGAAAAATGCTGAGTTTTTCTCCTCCCCTGGGTAAAAATGCACAGAAGAATGCGTAATTTGAAAGAAAGATAGAATGTATTCACTCCTGTAATATTCCCATTGTCAAATATGTGTATAATGACTGAGGGAAAGAAGCTAACAGGACTTGGCCCTGGAGATGGCATATATATTCAGTTCTCAGGCTGTCCGCACTGCCGCCATGTTTTGATGATTGGTGAACGAACTTCATGGGAATGTTTACAAATAGTGTGTGATTAAGAACTGAAGAATATGTTTGCAATTGACATGATCAACAGCGAACGCAGATAGCCACACTTACAATGCCTCCAAAAAATTGGAAGCAATCTTAAAGCAAACATATCATTCTCTTTTTTCACATGCACCTCAAATAAGCCCCTTTAGGATTTCTCATGTTTTTCTGTTGTATACAAAACAAACGTAATCCAACCGTGAAACCGTGATTTCCTCAATTAGAAAAGGCGAATAAACACAGGTCATTTCATCTTGCGGAAGTGAGGAAGATGGTGAGCGGTGGAGAGACAATATGAAAACGCTTTTATTTAAATGAGAAAATCACAATCTGATCAGAGGTCCACCAGGTTCCCTGCCTTCTCTTACTCAATGTTTTATAACCGTTATATACTGCTGGGCACCGCTGCTCTGGCAAATGGCAGCATCCCTGATTTACTTTTTTTATTGCTGAATCTTGCTCCGGTAATGAAGTTGGGAATGTTATGTTTCTCTCATTACCTTTTCATTAAAGATATGACTTGAATATGGGGTTGCCATGGAGATGGCACTGTGAAGTCTCAGAGCTGTATGCAGAAGTATATTGTTTACTCTGGTGCCAAGACTGATGTCTACAATAAGGAAAGAAGCCGTTTTTTTCCTATACCCTGTTTTTATAACCTTCTTTTATGAATCTGAACAATGAATAGACGTTTTTCTTCCTGGCGCTTCCATTTGTTAATGCTAAGAGGCTTCATTAGCTTTCTCCCAAATGACTGCTCCTAAATAACTGACACTATGGTGGCAGCAGTGAATGAAGCATATTCAGTGAAACAAAGCAGTTATTGAGTGTACCTGTGTACGTGTCTGTCTGTCTAAAATGACACTGAGGGACATTTTCTCTGTGACAGGCTAATGGTCAGCTTGACACATAGGTGACGTCACCACCCTCACCTGTGGAAGACAAAACATTGGCTTGCGTTGTCGGGCAGATAAAGGACTATGTTGTGGACTTGAACAGGAAAAGAAAAGAAAGGGCATGCACAGAACTGTATGTTGTTGCCTGGAACGGTGACATAGTATTGATAATGACAGCATGCCTTTAAATACACATATGGTTCTTTTTACTAATTCACTGAATAATTCTTCTATTCAGTAGTTTATTCACTCATTCACTCAATCATTCCCTTAGTTACTCGTTTAATCACTCATTCTTTCATTCATTCATGTGTGTCAACAGTAGGCATTGGTGTCAATGTGCATCATTTTGGCGCCTGAAGGTTGCTGGCAAAGTATAGAGGGAACAAAGTGAGAAACTCAACCTGGTTCTCCTTATTCATCAGCAACGTTTTCCAAACCATTAGCTCTGTCATTGCTTCCTGTACTTTCCCTGTCAGAAGCCTCGCCTCAGTCTCACTCCTGTGATTAGTTCAAGCAGGGTGCCGTTCATCCATTCTGGTCCAATGGGTGTTAGTTAACCCTTGTCCAGATCTTACTGTAATTGCCTCCCTCAACAGTTAAACAGCACTGGCCTCTTCTGAAAATTGGCATAGCAAGAAAGAGAGGGAGACATAGTAAGAGAGAGAAAGGGAGAGACAGTGAGTGAGTGAGTGAGTGACTGAGTGAGTGTGAGAGAGAGAGAGAGAGAGAGAGAGGGAGAGAGGTACAGAGAGAGAGAGAGAGAGAGAGAGAGGGAGGGAGAGAGAGAAAGAGGGAGAGAGTCAGACAGACTGACTGACAGACAGACAGAAGCCATATTTATTGTTTTGTTATGGGTGACCAATAACTTTATTTAAATTTGGATTTTTGTATAGCATTGCTTAATTGAATCTGTTACCGCCTGGCATCAATTATTGCCATACAGACTGTGGTTACGGGTAAAAACACAACACATAAAGGAAGTTTAATTAAGACATGTTTTTTCTTCAGTCAGACTTACCTGAAAGGAGCCTACGTTGCTCACGTATGATTGACAGAGAAATGATAGCCGTGATACACAAAGGGTGTAACATCCACATAGACAAATCAGTGCAGAATGTGCAGAAAAAATCAATGAATCACGAGTCACGGAAAAAGATACATGTTGTCACCTAACGTGATTTGTCTTGTGCACTTAGTTTTAGTTTGAAAGATAGACACAGTATCTTTTGCATAAATGTACCTTTGCGCAAACCAAATGCTTGGCTTCCTCTTGGTATGCTAGCTTTGTTATTGTGCTCTCAAAATTGCATTTGTGTATTTTTCAGTCAAGTCAGTTATTGTATTCACACTCATACTAATGTTGACAAATTCCTTGGTAGGTGCAGATTTGCAACCCAGAGGCATACAGTAGTTATCATTAGCAACTGTCATGTAAAAAAACAACAACATCATAAACAACATGCATCCCAAAATGGTAAGGTTAGATACATTCCTCACCATTGACCGAAGTAAGAAATAGCAGCCCTAGTAAAAGATTATTTGTTTGATTTCAGATTGTCACTGAATGGAAGGACAACAAAGGAAATGTGGTCCAACTGCACATGTGTCATCCTGCAAAAAAACAACATCCTGTGTGTGTTGGGGGAAGCATTTGCAGTTGAATTAGGGAATATTTACGGGTGGATTAAATATGGCAATTTGTGGCACAGACAATTATTTCCAATTCGTCAATATTTGCTCTGAAAGCACACCCTTTCATAGGCAACAACATTTTGTAAATGACGGTGGCTAATATGTTTTATCAACATGTTGACAATACTTCTTATGAATACTGGTTAAATTATCCTGGAATATTGTTATAGGGACTCACAAAGGCAGTCATGCAAGACTCCAATACTTTCCCGAACGCCCTCTTGGTTTTTCACTCCCTATCATTATTTGAACGGTTTTGGAAGGCCTTTAATTTGCATCCTAATGCTGTGCCCTTGTTCAATTTAATTTACAATGCAGATGCACAAGCGATAAGTGTGACGAAGGTTCATTCCCCAGAGAGCAGAAGGAGAAAAAAACGACGAAACAATTTCACTTTTTATATCTCCCTCATATAAATTGGGGACTGATAAAACATTCATATTAAACAAAACGCCATTCAGCTTGAGCAAGTATATTATTAAAGAACCCGATGTGGGGGACATAAAAGAATAATTTCAAACACAGCCTGAAGATTTGAACAATTCCATGCTTCTCCAGCATCGTGGCCATTTTGAGGCTTACTGGCTGGGAAGCCTTGTTTTTATGATTTGTTTGTATGCATCCCTCCGTGTCTACATGTTTACCTTGCAGTAATTTATGTACTCACACTCAACATTAGAACACAGAGACAAACAACAGTGTGGGACAATTAGGAGCAGGCTAAGAAAATTGTGCTGCCCCTGCAGAGCGGGAAAGACAATGGTGTCAGAAGGAACAGATTGCTTTTGGGCTCATGATACTTTTTAGGCCTATTTTTTCTCTTTTCCAGGGAGGGGTGTAAAAGTAGGTTGCAATGCTAAGGGTATGCCCAGCCCCCAAGGCTATGACAAAAGGAAATGGGGCACCCTCTCCTCCTCCCCCATCCCCCCTTCTTCTCTCTCTATCTCTCTCTATTCTTCATTATGTCTTCAATTAGATACTGGAAGGGGGATCTCATTATTTATGGCAGTTATGCTAAGTCTCTCACTTCACAATGTGAAACACCAGGTATATTATATACACATACTGTATAAATATACATATAGTGTATACTGTTTCGTCCTGCCATCATGTAATCCTAAAAACTACAGTCGACGACCATGTCCAATAGACATGTCCTATCAGTCTTTAGAATGATGAGCAACACTGACAGATACAACAAGATCAAGATTCACCACTTCACGTCAGCGGGATGAAGAAGGTGATGATCAACCAATTGATCATTTCACTATTGGAAGCATGAGTGTGACTGACACCAGTACTCGTGTTAAGTTCCATGTAAGCCTTGACCAGGCTGCTTGGAAGTGACCCTGAGCCTGTATCAGATTTCCTTATTAGTGCCAGTTTGGCTGGCTTAACTTCCTGCATGGACCATGGACACCTTTGCCCCTGGCTTGCCATCCTTAATTATGAAAGCCCATCACGGTTCAGATACTGGCTAATAAGCATTGTATTTTCCAAGGTGTAAGGCTTGGATCAGGTCTTCCGGAATCAAATGATTCGTCTGAAAGATTGATTCACTCGTGGCAAACAGCCTTAGTGTTAAAGTCAAGTTGTCGTCTGTGGATCATTTGTTGGAGGGATCGAGTCATTGGCAATCTTGTGATCTGTCTTGTTTTTTTCAGTGAACCACTAACTGATCAGAGGCTTGTGTATACTCTGTATAATGTAATTAAAGGATCTTTCGGCATGGGTTTCAGAGAATGTGTGTTTGCATATGAGAGCCACTCAAGACAATGCTGCCCCACTTCACGAATGTGCTGTACAGTTGCCCACCCACACACATGCACACATGCTTTGTCTAAGCCCTCTTACAAATTGGCACTAGAGACACACTCAGAGACATTGACTCCCACTGCAGTCTTCACTCTTATATTTAAAATATGTGGGCCTCTAATACGGTAACACCCGTATCCACTCTTTTCATACACTTTCACATACACTCCCCTCTCAGCTAACTGTAACCCGTACAATTTAATCCCATTTGGTGGTTAACTTAAATTCATCCAATTTCACAGATTAGTGGTCGTGGTGCCCTCGCAAAAACGTGTGCTTGGTTATGCTCCCAAAGTCTCTTTTCTCCCAGTTTGAATGAGACTGTCACAAATAGCTTAATAATTCAACAGAATGAAGTTGGTACAAAGAATTGCTATTGCAAAATGCGTTACAGATGACCTACTGCAGTGCAGTAGGTGCGTTCTTTGTCTGTTCTCATTAAACTGTGTATATATCCAATTCATTGTTACCTTTTCTCGAAATAAAAAGTTTGCTTGCGGAGGATCAAACAGATCTAGTAAATATTTCTGAGTCTACGCAATGCTTATTCACTGAAGCATACTGTTCCACCATGTATAGTTTCCATAACAACCATACAACACTATGGACATGAAAATGTTTCCATAATTAGACACAAATCAGTACACATGCTGAGGTGTTCTGTGGGCTTACTGCAATATTTGTTTTAAATTGGATGATGACAAGTTTTTAGAAAGGTTTTTTAATTAATCATAACGCAAGTGGATGTAAGATAAAAAATCATAATTGATGATTGGGACACAGAACTTTATGTTTTGGGGGTCAGATGGCTGAGCGGTTAGGGAATCGGGCTATTAATCAGAAGGTTGCTGGTTCGATTCCTGGCCATGCCAAAGGAAGTTATGTCCTTGGCCAAGGCACTTCACCCTACTTGCCCCGGGGGAATGTCCCTGTACTTACTGTAAGAATTACATGTTAGTGTTTATCTGAACTCTGAACTGTTCTTAATTATGTGAATGTTGTTTGGCAGTAGGTGTAGTATGACATAATTTAGATGAACTATTTAATATATTGAACTAGAACAGTGACAGGATTTCACCTTGTGCGCATGCTAAGCAAGGTTGTTAAACAACATCCAGATATTAGTCATGCTCTGAAGAGCTGGAGTAATTCTTCCAAAAATAAAAGGTAAATAGATATGTTAGTGGGTGGACAGAGAATATTAAACCACTCCTACCTCTGACAACATAGATCGGTCTTTTTTATGAAAATGAACACAGTGTGTTTTAATTTACTGACTGCATTAGCTAGCTCCTCTCCAACCAAGCTTGATGTTGTCTCTTTGGCAGCAGCAAAGTTATTAATGGTGCAATAACAGGAGCCTGGGCACAGAATATTTTATTCACTTTCAGATTGTGTAATGATTTTCCACAGAGAGGAAATCTGGCTGTGATATTTTACTGCAGTTTTTTCTTCAAAATGGAGAGGAGGAGGGGAAAATCGCTGCCCTTTAGTTTAATTGACTTATATCCGTCACGGTTGACATTTAATAAGTAAGTGGGGAAAAAACATCAGAAGTGTTCACATTTTAACACTACAGGTGTTGCATGAAAATCTAACATGCAGTAGCCTAACACCTGTATATACCTCTAACATAGACCTTTCAACTGTACAGTGACATTACTTTTATTTATGATATGGAGGTAAGTACAGTGAAGAACTCAATGTCAAATATGTCTCATTGTAAAACAGTGAATGGAAATCAATTTCACCATTTGAATGCTTCGGGTTAAAATGCTGCACAAGTTAGGGATGTAGTAGTACATGAATAATGTAGAAGTTGCCTCCAAATGGCTTCTTACACATTCATATTTCAATCTAGAGGATATTTACCGTCTTCCTGGTCTGTAGAGAGGCTAGGGATGATGGTCAGATGGCACAGGGAAGCTTTGTCTGGGGAAAGCTGAGTTACCGGGCAGATTCAGGCTGGCTTATTGCCCAAGATGTTTTATTGGTTGAGGAGGCAATTCTTATTAAATTATTTTACCTTTATAGGATTCGTTATGTTTAAATTATGATCATCAGCCAACCATCTTTCCCTCTCATGATTAATGGTCAAAATCATAGAATATTGTTTGAAAAGGTCAAACTACATAGGAAATTAGTTGATAGCATGAGAATATTATTCCACTAACTGGATTTCTCGCCTCTCCTTTCTGTTGGTTTGAATGACCTTTCTTCACATTAAGCATTCGAACACACTTAGCTACATCACCAATTATCCAATCACACACGCTATCACAGGTAAACATTCTCCCTGTGCTCAATATCATTTAGATGTCGCTGGTTATGAATCAATACATTTGTGAGGCACTCCAGCCACAGCCCTTATTATTGATTCCGTGCATTAGCCTGTGGAGCTTTTTGGGGGGGCTCTTAATTGTTTTCTGGATGGAGGTGTCCTAACATTTTATCCTAGCTTAGTTAGGGTTAGCCCTAGCTTAGTTTTGCGCTGTGGTAGCAAAATATGACACGGTAGGACAAATCAACAGAATAGTGGCTGCGTTTGGCTCTTACAGTCCAGCAGATAGCAAACCTCATCCTTAATGGTTTAGCTGTGTTTTGTAGCAGGTACAGTTGTGTGAAAAAGTGTTTCCAGATTTATATGTTTGTCACACTTAGGGCCCTATCTTGCACCCAGCGCAATTGACTTTGTCAGTGACGCAAGTATCATTCCTAGCTTGCACTCGACGCAAAGCGGATTTTTCCCTCCACGGGCGCACGTCGGAATGACCTTGCGCTTCCGGGGGCGGTTCAGCGAAAAAGGAGGCGTGTTCCGGCGCAAACGTTCCCAGGTGCTATCTTGCAGGTTTCCGAAAAACAATTCCGCCACTGACCAGGAAAAAGGTGGTTTGAAGACAATGGCACATTATTCAGATGCTATTTTAAGGGCGCAAGCTTGGTCCGTGCGCACTGCTGGGGAAGCCAGGGTATTCTTCCTGCGAAACTACGTATTGTTTTGATTTATTGTATGGCTAGCTGTGTTACATTTCGTTCATGTCAATGATTAATAAGATGTTCATGAGAAATCTCTATGTATGTGAACTTGAATTGTAACAACTGTGGCAATTTACTCCTACGCCTGTTTAACCGAAGCTAATTTGGTTAGGTTTCTTCTCCCATGCACATCAGAATCAGAATTCGGTTTTCAATTTACTGTGGCAGGAAGGTGCAAACAATAAACATATAGGCCCTACGGGTCTTACATTAAGTAAACAAAAGTACAACAGTTAAACTAATTCTAAGAACTAAGCAATTACTACATTTGATTGAGCAGCATGAGTGGGCAACTTAGTGCAATGAAACTGCTCTGCCTTTCCCATATAATCACTTCTCTATCGTTTACGGTCCTGACGAAAACGTCGGTCTCCTGTGAACCGCTGGCGTGCGCCTGGCAAATCCGCCGTTATAATAGCAATCCGCCATGGAACAAGCGCTGCTCTTAAAGGGAATGTGAAATGACGCTCTGATTGGCTTATTGCACGTTACGCACAAACCACACCCATTAGTAATGTAGCTACCCCTTTTACTTTGCGTCAGGCGCAAAGCCATTTATCCCGCTGGCAAAATAGCAACCGCACCGGAGTCCCGCCCACTTGCGCTTTGCGCTTTGCGTTTTCATACTTGCGTTTCAGATCGTCAAGATCGGGCCCTTAACGTTTCAGGTCATTCGTCTCATTTTTGCCAGAAAACATCTTGATGATCCCCAAGACTTTTGGGAAAATACCCTGTGGAGTGACAAGTCAACAGTTGAACTTTTTGGAAGGTGTGTGTCCCATTACATCTGGCGTAAAAGAAACACCTCATTTCAGAAAAAGAACATCATAAAAAATCGTAAAATATGGTGGTGGTAGTGTGATGGTCTGGGGCTGTTTTTCTGCTTCAGGACCTGGAAGACTTGCTGTGATAAATGGAACCATGAATTCTGCTGTCTACCAAAAAATCCTGAAGGAGAATGTCCGGCCATCTGTTTGTGACCTCAAGCTGATTTATCATTTAAGTATGACAAACAACGACAAGAAATCTGGAAGGGGGCAAACACTTTTTCACACCACTTGTTTACGGCATTGAGGTACAGTTGGTGACTTTTTGTCTGAGGTACATTTGATGACTATTACTCTGCTCAGGCTTGAAACGTACAGGCTTGACAGTAGCCTAACGATTGATGTACTCTTATGGTGTTACTCCAAAGGTTTAACTCTCCCATTTGCTGTTACGGTTTTTGTCTGCACCTGCTGGAAGAGCACTGAGTTTAGATATTCTTTCCTGAGGATACCAACATGTCAGCTGATTTTGTCCTGCGCACCTAGGCTTGACACTGCAGTGACAGCACAGCAATGTTTCTCCCCCCTGTTTCAGAACAAATTACTGCCAGCATGTCTCGGGGAGGCTTCACTATGCATCCAAATTCTATGCCCCCCCTCCCCCCACCTACAAAAGATGACTCTTACTTTCTTGACAGGAAGGTACAGCTGGAAAATGGCACACCTGGGGACATGGTAATTGTATCACTGGCTAAATTAAGGTCCAGGGTGAGAAACACACTGATAATAGGAAGAGCAATCTTGCGTCTATGTGTTCACATAAGCATTTTTGTTGTTTGTTTGTTTCAACATGTGTCATATCGGTAGCTTACAGATGGCTGAGCCATTTCTTAACTGCATCACTAAGCTCCACCCCCCCTCCAGGCACGTTGTGAAGGAAAGGGTAGGGGGGATTTAAAGTCCTCTTTTGAAAAGGGCAAAACTACAAGCTTCCTGATTCTGTTCTCCTGCGTGGAATAAAGCTGTGATTTACATGTGAGAGGGGAGCTGTCATGCCCGATACACCAGGAGGAACAGAGAAACAAACAGGCCAGACACACACACACAGCAGCAGTGCACACATGGCCGGTTGAGGGACACTGTGTGTTAATCAAAGTTGAACAGCTAAACACATTCCATGCCAAGGAGGAGTGAAAGGAGATGTGCCTTAGAATACCTAATCAGCCCAAGGAGGTGGCTGTGTACATCTACACAAATGGTCATGCACATTCAGCCTACCACATGCACATAGTAGAGTACATAACTATACAGTGCATCCGGAAAGTATTCACAGCACTTCAGAACTTTTTCCACATGTTGTTATGTTACAGTCGTATTCCAAAATTGATTATATTCATTTTTTTCGTAAAATTCTACACACAATACCCGATAATGATAAAACATTTTGGTAAATATTTTTTAAATAAAAACGAAAAAAACACTATTCATTAGTATTCACCGCCTTTGCCATGACACTCAAATTTGAGCTCAGATGCATTCTTTCCACTGATCATCCTTGAGATGTTTCTCTAACTTGATCGGAGTGTGGTAAATTCAGTTGATTGGACATGATTTGGAAAGGCACACACATAAGCGCAGCTAGTTCAGGCAGGGCAATCGGGCAGCGCGCGTCATCCGCTCATTACCACACCTTTGTTAGCCAGCACAAGCCCATTGGGCCATGTCCGATAAGACGCCATTAAAAGGCAGAGCGGATACGCACACACTCACAACGGTTGTTGTATGATCAGTGCTGCTGCCGCCCTCCACCATCCCCTTCTCCCCCATGCTGTCTGTATGTTCTATCCATCAGGGGGATTATATCTCTATTGCTCCCTGCCTCATATGTCATGTATGTATGTGTTGCATCGAGGAGGCAGGGAGTGCTTCCCTTAGATTATCAAATCCGCCAAAGTCAAACCTACATGTCCATGTCATGTAACAATAAATGCTCAAATCTAATACGTGATTGTGTTGACTGAACTGTCTATATAAGGTCCTACAGTTGACAGTGCATGTTAGAGCACAAACCAAGCCATGAAGTCCAAGAAATTGTCTGTAGACGTCCGAGACAGGATTGTATCGAGGAGGCACAGATCTTGGAAAAGGTACAAAAAAATACTGCAGCATTGAAGGTCCCAAAGAGCACAGTGGCCTCCATCATCCGTAAATGGAAGAAGTTTGGAACCACAAGGACTCTTCCTAGAGCTGGCCATCTGGCCAAACTGAGCAATCAGGGGAGAAGGGCCTTATTCAGGGAGGTAACCAAGAACACAATGGTCACTCAATAGCTCCAGCGTTGCTCTGTGAAGAGAAACTTCCAGAAGGACAACCATCTCTGCAGCACTCCACCAATCAGGCCTGTATGGGAGCATGGCCAGATGGAAGCCACCCCTCAGTAAAAGGCACATGACAGCCTGCCTGGAGTTTGTCAAAAGGCACCTGAAGGACTCTGGTCTGATGAAACAAAGATTGAACTCTTTGGCCTGAATGCCAAGCGTCAAGTCGAGAGGAAACCAGGCACCGCTCATCACCTGGCCAATACTACAGTGAAGCATGGTGGTGGCAGCATCATGCTTTGGGGATGTTTTTTAGCGGCAGGAACTGGGAGTCTAGTCAGGATCAAGAGAAGGATGAATGCAGCAATGTACAGACTCATCCTTGATGTTAACCTGCTCCAGAGCGCTCTGGACCTCAGACTGGGGCGAGTTTTATCTTCCACACAGCCAAGATATCAAAGGAGTGGCTCGGGACAACTCTCTGAATGTCCTTGAGTGGCCCAGCCAGAGGCCAGACTTAAACCCGATTGAACAAAGAGATCGGAAAATGGCTGTGCATCCACGCTCCCCATCCAACGTGATGGAGTTTGATAGGTCCTGCAAAGAAGAATGGGAGAAATTGCCCAAAAATAGGTGTGCCAAGCTTGTAGCATCTTACTCAAAAAAGACTTGAGGCTGTAATGTACGGTGGCCGACATGTGCAAACGCGCTGCAAATTAAGAAAACACATGCAAATAGACAAAACACAAGCAAATTAAGAAAACATCTTCATTAATTTGACAACTCGTAGGCTGCATTCAGCAAACGCGCTGCAAATACATAAACACGCTGCAAATACACAAACGCGTTGCAAAAACGAAAGCACGCGAAGCAAAAACGCTGCCATACATAAACGCGTTGCAAAAACGAAAGCACGCAAACGAAAAACGATGCATCGAGTTTTCACAACGGAAGTTTTCCAGGCCTGTAGGCGGCGCGCTAAGTGGAACAGCTTGATTTTCGGCCCCACAGAGCGAGAGAGAGCGCATATGAGAAGTCTGAACCATATAGTTATAGGTTTCGCCCAACATCGAAGTAAAGAGTCGACAGAAAAAGAAAGGTTAGCATGAATTTTTACATGTAGCCCTCCTCTTTTACAGTTTTTTAAACTCCAAACTTTTCATATGCGCTCTCTCTCGCCCCGTGGGGCAGAAAATCGAGCTGTTCCACTTAGCGCTCCCCCTAGAGGCCTGAAGAACTTCCGTTGTGAAAACTGGATGCAGTGTTTTCGGTTTGCGTGCTTTCGTTTTTGCAACGCGTTTGTGTATTTGCAGCGCGGTTATGTATTTGGTTGTGTTTTGTGTATTTGCAGCGCGTTTGCTGAATGCAGCGCATGAGTTGTCAAATTAATGAAGATGTTTTCTTTATTTGCTTGTGTTTTGTCTATTTGCATGTGTTTTCTTAATTTGCAGCGCTTGTACATGTCGGCCACCGTAGTAATGGCTGCCAAAGGTGCTTCAACAAAGTATTTTATTTTTTCATTGATCATTTTTGCAAATCTATAAAAAAATATAATACAAACGTTTTTCACTTTGTCATATAATGTCCTATAATTTTAAGGGGAAACAAATATTTGGAATAAGGCTGTAACATTACAAAATGTGGAAAAAGTTAAAATCTGAGAGATCCTTTGTGAACAGTGACAAAGTCTAATTGGATATAAGCTCCAACCAGACCCTGTAACTTATTGCAGAACCTCGTCTTTGCTGTGTGTCTTCTTCGAAATATAAACAGAGCGCAAATGAATAGCGGATTATCTAAAGACTCCTCATTGAATGACCAGATTCTTATTTCTTTCTTGAAAACAGTCCTGAGGATCTGCTGTTATTTTGTTTAGTATCCCTAAATCAATGAACACAGACATTCATCCCTCCCGACATGCAAAGCAATTCCCACCATTCGATCGGCTGATTATGTCTAATGAAAGACACCAACATGAATTAATATGAGTTGGAGACACGAAAGAGAACCATTTGCATTGCATGCAGGTGATGTTCTCAAACAGGGACAGAGGTTCTGAAAGGGGCGCGTTTCAAATGTTCTTTCAAAAGCTTTGACCTTATTACATCCTTTGTTTCCTAAATATGGCTCCCCTACGCAGATCCTGGCACATGTCCAGGTTAAAGGACCATGATGTGTGGAGTCTTGACTCACTCGTCAAGCTCTTAGGACCCATGGCGGGAGGGAACTATTAATACACTGTAGTGGGCGTTTTGGAGTATGTGAAGTTCAGCTCGCTTGTCATCATATGTTCTTACCTTCAAACAGCCGAGTGCAGGGGATTTCTTTCACTCAATCAGGTTTTTATCTCGCTGAGATCTTCTGGACATATCTGGTGTCTTGGTCTGGTACTAAATACCGCATCCTGTCTACAGACCACAACACACAAGCTGGAGGCCATGGAGGGACGGGGAACGACTCTCATGATCAGATAAGCAAAACAGAGGGATCACAACACAGGATGTAGCGGCTGAAACCAATCCCAGATGTACACCATGTTTGTGAGGAGATGTTACACTCTGGGCAGAGTTAGTGGTCTACATGATACGCGGGAATCCATTGTGTTTGCAAGGATTTTCTGTGTGTCCACGATAAAATGTGCCGTGAATTGATTGCGGCCATCAATGCTGTGGGGGTCCATTTGTTTTGAATATGAATGCACTCAAGGTCAAAGTAACGAAGCAGTGATATTATTTTGATAACATATGACCAAATAGTCAAAGTGATTTATTTGCTGACTTTGTCAGTAGTTATGCTTTGTATCTTTTACAAAGAAACCACAATTCCCAGCCTTTATATGGTGTTTTGCCCCCTATGCCCGAGGTGCAGACATGGGCGATGACTGCAGGTAATCAGGCTCCATCCTGTTGTCTCTGATCTGTGGAACACAGTGGAATGTACATACTGTAGTTCATTCCCAAACACAAAAACCTACCTGTGTGTGCACTCAACCAGTCACTCTAATACTCAAAGCATCTTTCGCTTCGCAACAACCCCACTCTCAGGTTGGTTGCAGTTTATCAATGTGTGACTCTGGCCTTCTAGATATCGCTCAGAGTCCCTTTCACACATACTGACACAGAGAAAGACACAGTGGCGGAAACATGGGAGCAATTCATTTTTTGTACAACAGGACTTTGCCCCCCAGGCCCATCCCCCCCAGCCCCCCTCTCCATTACCTTCAGAGTTGACTGACTCACAGTGAGGCGTCACTATGGCCCAGACTCAGCCTGCTCTGAAGCTCAAAGTTCACTGTAAAATTCAGACTAGAGCTGGCCCAGACTCTAAACCACCACAAGTGTTCCAGACCCTTCCCGCCACCTCCCAGCAGGCACCTGGGAAACATGATGGAGGCAGACATCAGGCACTGGAGAGAATCACGAGATCTTACTGAGCTGGACCGCAATGAACTCAACCATTCACATCACTATCCTGTGTTCAGATGCCATAGGAACACCTTCATATACAGTCGGCCTTCTGTGAGAAATATACCACGTTGGCCAAAAATTCCACTTCCATTTGTTCTGTAGCTGCCATGTGCTGCCATCCTTGTGTTAAGATTATTCTGTGTGATTCAGAACGAACAGCAGCGTGCCGGCTTGAGACCAAATGACAATTCTATATACATATCTTCACATGAATCATCAAGTAATCATCAATCAATCATCATGTAATCATCACTTTTTGATGATTTGGCAATTGGCAACAAAGCAAGATTCCCTCCTTTAATTATGTGATCAAGTTGTGGGGAGAATATTGCTCACTGAGGCACCATCAGTTAAAGCAGCTACTATGTGAATTCAAATTAATCAAGGCTTCTTATCAATCTTACAGAAAAATGTAAACATCTGTATTTTTCTGACTACTTTGTGGAGTGGCATTGTGGAAATACCCTTTAAGCAACAGAGCCACAAGACTTGATCTGTTCACCAGAAAACACATTTTTGCATTTTGTTTTTCATGCAGAGAGCAAAGAAATATTCTATTAACTGGCTTTTTCCTATCTCCTTACATATATCAGAGGCGTGGAAATGAAACTGCTGTAGCCAAGACGTAGATGGATAGATGAATATAAATGCAGAAATATAATATACACCCACCACCACCACCACCTTTCTAGTTTAACCCCCTCTATTTCACACATAGATTTATAACCAGATACTAGGAAACACAACAAGAAATTTCAAAATATATGTCCAGGACATTCATGAAATGCCAAGATCTACGTCCAGGACATTCATTCCTTACTAAATCTAAAACCTATTGTTTGCTTATGGCCATACAGTTTTTCCCAGGGGCTCTTCCAACCAATACAATATAGCTTGGGGAGCCTGATGGGAAGAGAAGGATAAACAACCAGTGACTTGAAACAAGCAGTATTTGTAAAGCATTTACCTACTGAGAGGGAATTTAAGAATGAACTTCTGAAAAGGATGGATCTTGCCCAGTGACAGTTGGCACATCAAACCAACAGGGGGGTTCAGGATGCAGCTATGATTCTTCAGAACTTTGTCTTTAAGCACTTAGATGGTAGTAAGAACCAGAGAGACTGTTGTTTCTGGACTTCTCATCGACTTTTAATACAATACAGCCTAATATGTTGGTTCAGAAGTTTGTTAAGGGTTGTGGGTTGGATTACATTTCATGGTTAACATTGCTGGCTGGATCTTGGACTTGCTCCCAGGTCTCAGATAATGAGAGTGAATGGATCATTTCTCTGGACTAACTTCAACATCAGCCATCTCTCCCAAGGGCTGAATCCTCTCACATCTCCTATACATCCTGTGCACTAATGACTGCAACAGTGAGGTTGAAAACCATCAAATTGTAAAGTTTGTCGACTATTCATTTATAGTGAGCCTCCTGAAAGGATAAAGTGTCCCATGGTCCGTTGTAGATCTTTTTTTTTGAATTGTCAAGAGTCATTTTGAAAATTTTATGTGACAAAGATATATGTATTGATTTTAGACATCATCACTCCAATCCTTTCAATCTTACATTTACTAGTTAACCTCCTTCCTTTCGCTCCACTTCCCTCTATTTTCATGATTCTTTTAGTTTTGAACTACATACGCAACAGTCTTTTTTTCACTTTTATCTGTTGCTTTTTTCAATCTTAAACTGAAAAATGCAGTAGCTAAGGGGATCAAGGTCTGCCGTAGTACTCAGCACAGGTACTCAGCAAAAAGTCTGCCTGATTTATAAGCAGTTGTTAAAGAAAGCATTATCCATCCCGTTTGACAGCACCTACCCTCTGCACCTGGAATTTCAAACCTTGGCTTCTTGCTTCAAATATCCATTTTCCAAAACTTACAGATACAAACACTCTTTCATACGCTCAGCTTTATCATGACTAAACTCACGTAAACTGCTCCTATGGCGACAAATACAGTTCTAATTCACTTCTTGTTACTTTCCTTCTATCCTTCTTTCCCTCCATGGCTCTCTTTCTCCCTTCTGTCTCCACCAGAGTAAACACAGCCGTTTTATAGTGAGTCGTCAGATGCTCACAAACAACCAGTCATCGATTCCCGTCCCCTTTGCCTGAGAGATAGCACTACACACTACACTAACCAGATTGACCCTATGCTTTGACACAAGAGTCTACAGTTCAAATCCCAGCCCATAAATCCACACTCCTCCCTGAGGACCGGCTGACATTTACTCACGTTGACATATCACATCCTGGGTCCTCTCAAGCTGCACATCTCTCTCTCTCTCAGTTTTTTTCTCTATATATGCTGCTGTCACTCTCTCACCCTCTTACACTCTGTCTTTCTTTCTCTCTTTATCTTTCCCTCTTTCCTCTCTCTTTCTCTCTGACATAACAGCACAGCAGGTGGGTGTTCCTTAAATACACACAGTATCACACCCTATTAGATCTGCTTATTGATTCAAAAACAGGACTTTTAAGGTTCGACGAGTAAGAGTTCAACAATACAGACTGGCTTGGCGTATAAACAAAACACTTAATTGAAACAAGTACCTGCTTATGAAGAATTTAGACTTGTGTTTGCTTTCTTCCCTTAATTATAAATCCCAGCCTATGATGTGAAAATATACTTTAATGAAGATGCTGGGTGTGAAGGGCTTGATTAAGTGTCTGTGAGTGTGATGCTGATGGCTGCAGTGATTGCCTCAAACAGGCCTTTCTCTTTTTCTCTCAAGGTTAGGGATACGATCGCAATTAATTTTCCATCACTAGTTTATGGAAATTGGATATTGTTCGTTGCATTTAAGCTTTCGGTGTATTACAAACTAGAATGTAAATCATAAGTCTACAGAAAAGGTTAACAGTGACTGTCCACAGACGGACAGAGAAACAATTTGAGACAAAGATACCCCTGACATGACAGCGAGTCAGCAACGCGACACAGCTCCCACTCCCCAACACGGCAACAAGCGGATTAAGTAAATTCCCCTTTGAGAAATTAACTGCAACGTAAGAGGGAGATAAAATATAGGGAGAGAAAATAACAAGGCCTGTCTGCCTGTTCACTGGGTTTAGTCATGTATTAAAAATCATAGTTTTAAGCTCCCTGACAGATGCTAATGAAGGGATGTTTACATTTTTGAATAGCTGCCTAAACAAAGATAAGACATGCTCTCCCTTAAAAATAGCCGACTGGCAATCCAAACACATCCATTGAGCCCGTCACCAACGACATGACAGCTTTCTTCCAAACTAACAACAAGGGGGTCCTCATTTACATATTAATGAGAATTAAAAAGAGATGGGGGGAGTCGGGGGGATGTTTTTGCTTGTTGTCTTGGCACCTTTTGACAAAGTCTCCAAATAGGTTGTTAATGACCAGTACAAGACACAGTTGAGAGAGCAGGCATATGAGTAATCATATCCACATGTTGTGTACCTCCGTCATGCTGCCCCCCTTTCCCAAATAGGCTCCTTGCTCCCTTGGTGATTGTTGTTCCATAAATGCTTGGGCCTGGCACCCACACATTGCGCAAGTACGTGCACTCACGCTCAAATCCGCATGGATGCACGGTCACACACACTTTCTCTGTCTCTCTGTCTCTCTGTCTCTCTCTCTCTTAATCGCTGATGCACACACACACACACACACACACACACTGTGGTTAATGGCAGCCGTCTCTTACAAAAAGGAGATATCCTCATCCCACAGGAAGCAGGCATCAGTACACCCAAAGGGTAAATACACAATTAGCAGCTTCAGAGTACTCTGGGGCTAATCTGAGAGGACACACAGCATCTGTTAGGATACACACATCTACTCCCAATAACCTTTACAGCTCATGTCTGTTACTGGAACATTGTCTCTTTTGGTTCCTTCTAGAAATGACGTGTATACAGTACATGGCTTATACAAATATTTGATATACTATTCTATGGTAGATCAGCTTTTCTTCTTTTTTTTCATAAAAAACTATTTGGAAATGTATTTTCCCTTTCCGAGGAAACACTTTCTATCATGCTCTTGTACTCTGTAGAGGGTTTAAATGTTCCAGGCATCACTCAATCTATTGAATCAGAGGTAGCATCTTCAAGACATAATCTTCCAACCCATAGTGCATGTCATTAGCCTCCTAAATTATAAACATCATTACCGGAATTGATTCAAGTTAGCCTCCTGGGGGGGCTTTAGTCTTGCTCTGCAACATGGCGGGAGCTCATTTGAGTGCGGTGTCAATCCTATTTTACAAGTTCAAGCAGACCCGATGGGGGTCTCATGCCATTCACCCCCTTTCTCCCGTTTAGACTGGAACCCTGCCTCTTCATTAGTGAGGGGTAGTGTGTTTGTGTGAGTGTGTGTGTGTGTGTGTGTGTGTGTGTGTGTGTGTGTGTGTGTGTGTGTGTGTGTGTGGCCATCTGAGCAGGAGAAGGGCAGTTCTTATGGTAAACTAGCTCCTCCAATACACCCTAAATACAGTGGTGTAAACAGGGTATGTGAGACACAGCTGGGTATTGTGTCAAGGTGTTAGGAAATGTTGCAAGGTTAAACCTGGAAGCAGCTGGGCAGGACAGTGCAAGGAAAATGTGGTTGAGTTTGAATGTGAGTGTTATCTCAAGAGACTTTGGGGGTTGCATTACAGGGATTGACAAATTGAGAAATGACTATGTGTTAGTCACTCTCACAGAGAGAGCAAAGCTTATAAATTCCAACAAATTCATTGCTGAAATTCCATACTGAAAGTGGCTGAGCACACTCTCTGTACATGCGGTAATTTGTGGTGGTGTAAGAGCATGCTAGGGGTGCTGCGCTCTCAATAATTCATCTGAGATTGATAGATGTTTGTCTCCAGGGAGACGAGCATGTGTAATACTTTGCCTTGGCTCTCCTGAGAGATGCTTTGTGAAGTCTGTCAGTGAATTTGTGAGTATGGAGATAAGGGTCAGGGGTCAACATAAAAAGGTCTAACACTGTGTTACGCTGTGCCCATTCCTTGACTAATGAGATGCAGTATTTCCTTCCCTAGACCTCCCTCTCCTATCCCTCTCCACATAGAGAGAATTGCCACTAATACTACAGCATCTTGAATAGGTATTGGCATGCTGTCACAAAGCTATTGCATCTGTATAAGACCAGCACAGCTTTTGTTTGGAAGGCAGTTCTTGTTGCATTGCTTCATTGACAGGACGGTCAATTGCTTTAATACTTTCCCTCAACCACATTGTGCATGTGTCTGTTAAGGCTACAGTGGTAAATCTATCACCAAATTGCAAGGGAGGGTGAAAAGAAAAAAAGATGTAGGCTTCGGTTGAAAATGATGACTATTGGGTCATGCATTATTGTTGGCAGTGGTTGAGCGAGAGATCAGGACATAGGAAAACAGAGAACACTCGTCACGATCATAGAAGGAGAGGGGTCTGTTTTGATTCCTCAGATAGATTGAACGGAACCTTCAGTGATTCTCATTGTGTGTAGGCTTATATCAGCCAGGCTATGAGATTCACTGGTCTAAACGTCAACCCCCCAGTTTTTGCTGAGTAATTATTTTTAAGTGAATGTTTGTGTAAATTAATTTATCACAATGTGCAGACTGGGGGTTTATCACAGGCAGGTCGACAAACAAACTAATCAACAAATCTCAGAAACTAGAAAACCCAGATGATATTACCATGCCATAGAACATTCAAAGGCATGTTGTACTTTTTTAGACATCAAGTGTGCTTTGCTTACAGTTGGAAGTCTTCCAGAGTTGCTAGAAATGAACCCCTTCATGTATATTCACGGGCCATGTTAAAGAAAAATCTTGTGGAGGATTTCTCTCTGCCTTTGTGCAGTAAACTGAGCACCCCCCACAAGTAACCATTGGTCTGATGAGAGGTGGACAATGGTCGATGGACAAATCAATATGGGAGCATATGGGGCCTACGCTTGGTACAGAAATGAAAAGTGGAAAATGGGATAGCCTACAGATAATTGAACTCACTGAGCACCCTCACGGGCATAACACAGTCTGATTCTTGTTAAGAGAGTCCACTATGTGACAACAGCACAGAAAGGACATCATTATGGGTACAGGAGAGTTTTACGTAAGAAAGGACACACAAACTGACCTTTTGCATTTCTTGGTTTTCTACACCACTTTTATCTAGCCAGACAACGTATTGTATCTGTATTTGATTGGGGGGAACGGATGTTGCTAGTATTACCCAAATGCGTTCACCTACTGACTCCCTGGCAGGTCATTTGCATTGCTAGTGTGTGCAGAACAACAATAAATACCAGAATTACCAATTAATTGCATGTGAATAGTTCTCTGATAACTCGAATAACAAAACAGAAAGGTATATCTGCTAATTGCTCTCTCTAAAAACTGTAGCTCTTATAACTTTATCAACAAGTAATGTTGCCTACGTGCATTAGATTGCCGAGGCACAATTATTTTGCCTACAGCCGTTCTGTGTTGCGGCATAGTACTCGCTCAGCCGGTGCTAATCCAGGGAGAATGCTTCTGTGTGAATAGAAGTGGATACGTGTGGGGGGCGAGGCTGGCTCTTATAGGTTTATGTCATTGGTTTTAAACGACCCAAGACCCCGCCTTGATAAAAAAAGAGAGTGAGGGAGACTGTGACAGAGAGAGGGAGAGAGAGATAGAGAGAAAAAGAGAGAAAGGGGGAGAAAGGGGGAGAGAAAGAGAATAAACCACTGAAACTGTTAGATATCCACTATTCTTTGGCGTCTGTCTGAGACCGTGTTTTATGAACGCACATAGCTTACCCTTCAACTAATTTGTTCCTATTTAATCGCGTCTTCATCTGTACTGATTACTCTTAGCAATCGGAGGATTAAGTTTTGCCATTTAAAGGTGGACCAGTTTTACTAATTCATAAAATCCATAGGACATTTTTTTCTGAACCGGATGATGGTTGTCCTGTGTGCATAAAGTCGGCTTGTGGACTTGCAATAAACATCATTTATCCAGGTAAGATGTGAATAGAAATGTATGAAAACTATGTATTTTTTCATAATTCCGTAATCGATTAGTCTCAAGAGGTTGTGAAATGTTCGATTTTCATGTCCGTACAAGCTATGGCCATGTGTGTTCACCTTTCTGCGCCATGAAGAACAGGAATGGTCGAGTGAAATGATTGTTGTGTACATATAGTTGACCATGTAAAACCACAACTGTCAACATTTGTAAGCATTGCCCCAAGATTAGCCCCCTTTTACGGTATCATCCCCTGAAAAAGACTAGAAAACTCACATGGGTAGAGATTATTTTTTAAACGGTAGTGAGTGCTTAGTTGGATAAAATAGGAAGTGCTTTATTTTGGTCATAGTTGGAACGTTGTATTTTAGCCAACGCTGTGTTCCTTATGCTGGGGTGTTTTCGGAATATTGCAATAAAATAATATTCGCTGAAGCCTTACTAGAGGTTTCGAGATGCAGTGCTTCAAACACGACATTTGTAATCGTTTGCGCTTCTAATGCTTCGACACTATCTTTACATAAGTGATTACAATGTGGCACATCTGCTGCCAGGATGTTTGACGCTGCAAAACCAACCAATAACCTTTTTTTGCGAGTGATTGCGCCTGCTATTAAAGAACTGACATGAGAGGTTCTGCTTTTGAACTTTAATCAAACAGCCTCGTTTGAAAGCATTAAAGGTACTATTAAACTCAGTTCAAATGTGAGATTACAGGAGTAGGTGGCGTTTACAGTAGTCAAACAGTGTTGTAAATTGAACATTGAACATTGTACATTCCATATCTAACAATATTATTTTTCAAACCTGTTTTAAAAAGTTGTACGACAAGTTGTGCCCATATTTATGGGTTAGCTTAGTAGCTATAGACTACTAAAGTTGTCTAATCAAATTTACAGTAACCTATGCTTCACATCACATTTAGCAAAATCAGAAATTCCACCTGATAGAGACAGCATGTGCAATGAGATAGACATCTGTTGCTTGTTTCAAATCAAAAGTCTGTTCAAACTAGTTTGGACACAAAATCTGTTTTATTGTAGGATTCTCAAGTGGTCATGAGATGATTTAGTTATTGTGTGTTGAATAATGAATATATATCTTCTGTGTGAAATGGGGGTGCTGGCGTGCTGCTCTGATACAGTATTGCCATGAGAAGAAAAGGAGATCTTTTTCAGATTTGATTGATGGATGTTGCAGCACTGAATAGAGGACGTCCTTGGAAAGCGCCCCATTGTGTGTCAGGGAGGGAAAGGGCGGGAGTGCTTTGCCTGAAGGAATAAGGGCTCTACAGATGTGTGCAGCTTGGACATCTGCTCCTTCTTTGACCATTGTCAAGGAAACATTTAAAATGGTGGGCAGCTCAGTGCAACAAAGCCCCCTTGTCAGAAAAGCCCATTAAGCTGCAACAGTCACAAGAGCTGGTGAAACATGCACTTGTAACTCCTTGAGAGACTTAGTCATCTCCTGACTTCTCAGGTATGTGACATACTCTTACTTAAACAGAGAGACAGTAATCTCCCATGCATTCATTTAATGAATGGATTAAAAGGCAAAACGTTCCTTGTTAGTCTTAACTTAACTTACCTACTGTACATACCCCCAAACATTGACCAAACACCGAACAAAATTGACAGTGTTTGAATTCACCCCCACTTCTGGTTTGGGCTGGTCAGGGAAGCCTCAAGGAGATTCCAAAGAGGAAATTCGACCAAGATTGTTCTTCCCACCCCTTTCTTGAAGAGCCTGCTTTCTCTACCATTTTGCTTGTAATGGCGAGCAAAGCTCTATCACTCAAGGCAATATAACATCTCCAAGGGGACCTCTGTAAGCCCCTGCAATATTTATTACCATTTATCATCCCCAGACTCTCTCTCTCTGGGTGAATAACAGGCCTCTCTAAGCCCCATGTTAAAAAGTTATCTTGCCAGTAGCCATTACAGGGGATTTATGGCAGGTCTCCCTGCAAGTAGGAAGAAGAAGGCAGGTGTTTGAGAGTCACAAGCCTAGCCACCAGCCCAGTACTACAGACGTCAGTGAAGATAGGAATACAAGTCTGGTAAGGCCCACGTGGGGCAGCTTGAGTGGGGTCCAAACATTGTCACACCCAGTTCTCTAGAGTAGAGCAGCATTCAGTCCCTTTGTATCTCTATCTCCTTAATTGCAGTGACCATGGAGGCTTTATCTGTTTGAGTGATCTGATGCGTTTTGTAGCCTGCTTCTGTGTATGGTTGTGACACACTCACATCTTCCTCTCATCTTCTCCAGTTGCTACTGATGAGACGTATATCTGCCCTTTAGAGATAATTTACGGAGGACATGTATCTGTAATGGAAAACCCCAAAAAGATGGATATTGTTTGTTAGCCAATGAGATCACTAAATATTGAGAACACAAAATCCCCTCTCCAAAAAAGGAAATTTGATGGGAGTGGAACTACCAGCACATAAATGAAACCCTGACAGTTTCATTTGGGTCAATTTGAATATGTGGTTTTTAATTGGACTCTGTAGGCCATGTCTTATTTTTTTTCTCTCTCTTGCAATTTTTCGTGTGTGTATAGATATATATACGGGGAGGAGAGTATCTGAAAAGAGTATAGTGGAGTATAGTGGCTGAAGTGAGATATATATATATATACATATCACTTCCTGAAAAGGCAGCTTCAGAGGAGCTATTAAGGTTACAGCTTTTATAATGTATTTAACACAGTCTCACTCAGACTTTTGAGGAAATACAATTATTACAAATTATTTCCTAAAAAGTCTGAGTGTAAGTATGCTGTGCTCTGGAGCCTCGAAGCAGAGGGGCTCATTTGAAGCCAGGCTTACATGCTCATTATCTCCCACCAAAGGCAAGATTGATTCAGCTGAAAGCCAGACTAATTTGCAGCGACACCCCTGCTAAACAGCGAGGCTAAGCTGTAAACTGTCAAAGACAGTGGTGTTTGCGAAGTCCCTTCGACTGCCCTCCCATGTTGCTGACCAGCGTCAAGCCGGCGTAACAATAGAATGCTGTCGCCTCCTTCCCACCCAATCAAAACGAAATACATTCTGTCCATGCTCCACCGCTTAAGGCTTCACCCCTCTCAGAGATTTACTCTCATAACTCCGCCTTTCCCCTTTACAGCGTTGGAGATATCTCATACACTTTTATTTTAGTGAGTCATTCCCTTCTCTTCACTTTCTATCCTCCAAGGCTCTTCCAAGTCTTCATTTGAACTGGTGGAGGGAGCAAAGGAGGGAGGGGGTGTGTGGGGGGAAACAAGTGCTTTTGCTATCTTCTTTCTCCTCTCACACTGCTGACTCCTCCATTGATATTATTTCATTTTACAGTGGCAGTGATACTCTTCTCCCAGCTGCAGCAATAGAGGGGAGAGGCGTACCGTAATAGCTCCTCCTAGAAGCTGCCTTTTCAGGAAGTGGCTGAAGTTAGTTGGTAGCCAGATGGGGGAAAGATGGAAAACCTCAACAACAGAGTGGCTCTCAGAGAGACTGTGCAAGGATACCTGCGCATTGTCAAATGCATCACATAGCACACTGGTTCGTATAGTATACAACTTGTGTTCCTTAGTGATAACTTGAGTGTGATAATGTCTACCAGCTATTATCTTTGACAGATATTTTCTACATTCTGTAGGCGTGTATCACGTGGGCTGCAATGGTAATAACACAGGCTGTGCACTACCAGAGGAATTCTCCTTCTATAGCGGATGGTATTGGCGCTGTGACCCTGCGTGGTGAATATCAGGCGTAGTCTTGTTAGAACAAGGTATGATACTGTGTGTGAAGTCAAGCAAGGGGACCGGTGCAGGCAATTAGAGTTATTAATTATTTTCTCACAACTTAATACTCTGTTCGTTTAATGCGTATTAATTGATGTACCCCTGAATTCACACTTGCGTAATCCACTAAGGATTTCTCAAAGGCAAGGCACAAAAGCCTCTATTATCTTAAGAAGAAAGTGGTCTTCTGGGATTGTAAGGAGACCCCTGCTCAATTGTGTATTGCATTATGAAACAGACATGAAGTGAAATGAAATTACAACGTATCATGGGCACAGTGAAGGCTCCTATTGAATCATTACCTCACTACCGCTTTTGTCATATTGTCTGTGTCTGTCTTTTGGACCCTTTAATGATGGGGGGGGAGGGAGGGGGGTGTTCATGAAGTCTAGTGTACAGAGTAAGAAGCAGTTTCAAGGTTAAACCTGTAAAAGCCAAACGGTTGGGGGAGGTGTGGGTGGTTGAGGCGGTTGGGGTTGGATTAATTTAATGTCCCGTAATGTGATTTGGAATATCTCCTTTCTTTATTGCCCTTGGTTTTCCAGAGACTCTGCTCACGACGAGTGGTGAGGGGTAGGAGGGTGTCCGTAACTACAGCCTGCGCAAGGAGTGTTACAGGAAATACTAAACTAAATTAAGAGAGATGGCGCGTGCTTACAAATTCACTATCGCCCTCAGCTTGTGTCTCATTACGGAATACAAATTCTGTGGTTACCCTGCTGGTGTGTTCAAGGGGAAATTAGCGCAGGCACACACATGCACAGAAATACACAGGGTGGGGTGTGTGTGCGGGGAGGTGGTTCAAGGAACACATCAGAGTCCATAATCTTTTTCAGGGCAGGCTTGGAGATGGAGGGCTGAGGTCCACCAGACAGCTGTCTGTCTTAATCTTACACGTGTATATCTTCTTATGTTTAGAATAACTGCATAGCTTGCCAAAAAAAAGCATGTCACCTTATCACACAAAGCAGTGATTTTTCTTCTCTTGTAGTAACTACAGAACTCCATGAAATATTCATATGTATGAAAAAGCTATGCATTACATCCTCGTTGCAGCTTGTGGCAACCGTAAAGTCAATCATAGTATTTGACTAGGATGAGGGCACTTCTGAGGAAAAGGAATGGGGGGGAGGGCGGGGTACAGCTCCTACATCAGCTGCCTGCTTCAGAGTGATGAGAACTGAGGGATCAGATTATCCTCTCTTGGGTTTCCTATTTGTTTGCATGTCATCTCTCCCTCTCCTTTTCCTCCTCTCTCTCTACCACACTCTCACTGCACCGGCTGCGCGACCCTTATCTCGTTCCCGGTGAAATGGGCGGGGAGTGAATTAATAACATGCAAATGCACCTCCAGGTGTGGGTTTGCAACACACCTCGCTGTTCCGACGCCCTCCCAAAGCTTTCTCTCATTGGTTCACACAGCATGCTTACCCTCTCGCCTTTCATGCTGCGTACGTGTTCAGATGTACACTTGTTCATTTGTTATGTTGTGACTCTGTTTACCCTGCATCATACTGATACCACCAGGCATTGTTCGGCACTCGTAGTTTTTTTAAACTTTGCTTTCGAGCTCCGTTCACGGTTCTTTTCTACTGCCTTGCTCTAACCTCCTTATGTCGGCTGTAATGCCCCAGATTGACCAGGTGGCGCTAGTGTACAATGTAATTCCTGGCTTCTGTAGATTGTCCATCATCACAACATGATGGCTGACAGAAATGGACCAAGCCTGTTTTTCTGTGTTTTGCGTGCCTGCGCTGCTCCCCCTTCCCCCTACCAACCCTGACACAATATTTTTCTTGTGATACACCCAAGAGTGTGACACATCATTTATGTAATGTCTCTCTAAACATTTGTGCGGCATTAGGGGAAGTGGGCTGTGCCAAAACTGTGCAAAACGTCGGCAAGCGCAACCCCCCGCGAAGGTGGACAGATGGCGAACCCTCGTTCCCGGCCTTGTAATAGAGGCTGTGACAGGAGAGAGACTGTGCCCACACAGCTATACTAGGAGGAGATGAGGTGGCAGCCCTGTGTCCTGGTAAAAAAAAGTTAGGTAGATGATACACTGGTTAATGCCTACTTTCGGCAAGTTGTATGGTTTACCATAGTTGATGGTAAAATAATCCATTGCTAGAATCTTCGCGTGTTTATTGACTTGGGCCGATCCACCTGGGATCCACTTTGCAGCTGTACTTAAGGAATGCCATCAAATGCCTACATGGGAGTGCCCAACTCTGCACTTTCAGAGGTGCCCCCACTGTCCATAAGACCACTGGCTAGTTTCAGTCTATGGAAAGCAAGAGAGTCCAACGGTGACAGGAGTCCCAAGTAAATAGATAAAGATCCCCCCCCACACACAGAGGTGGGATCAAATGGTGGGTGATTGATGATGAGGCATGCTTATAACTGCCACTTTATTAAGGGTGAGCTCCTGCTGTTGTCTGATGAACACCAAGCCTTCAAAGTGGTTATATTGGTGCCCTGCCTCACTTTAAATGACTGGTCATTTTTGAAACATGGTCTAATTGCTCTCGATGACAAGGGGGGTGGGGGCATGCGAAAGGAAAATCATTTAGTTTGGTATTGGCAAGGAGACTGGCCTATGGTGACATCAGCCATTGTTGATTTGAATAAATCCCGCAAGTCTGTATGGTCACACATTCATCCTCTCTCTGTACTGTAATAAAGGCCTAGTTATGTCCTTGGAGAATGATTCTGTAAGCCCTTGCTCCCTCGCATTCCTCTCCTCCTCCTCCCAACACATAGCAACGCCTCCTCCAGATGTCCCCCACAGCAGGAGGCTCTGAGACACTAGCGCCAGGCTACCACCACACTCTCTTCGTCACCTTCTGTCTGGGCTTGAACATTTTATATTAGCTCTATTTTTTTAGTTGCTAGCTATATTTTTTTAGTTGCTAGCGACACAAAGTGGACAAAAACACTACATTTCGGAGGGGGGATTGGTCAGCGGGGAAAGGACTGTGTGTGTGAGGGGAGAAAACATCTCAGAAAGAGAGTGTTTTGGGAAACGGCAGACAATGTACCATCTGCACCCGGCGGGGAGTTTGAGTGACACTCGGCCACTGCTGAGAGGAACTATTGCATTGTTATTAAATGGCTGCTGCCACACTGGCAACCATATTAAAGCCTCCAGATCCTCAGCCTGATGCAAGGGGACGGGAAGGGTGAGGGGGGGAAAAAGCCTTAAAAAGACCCCCTTTCTCCAAAACAAGCCTGGACACAATATGCAGCTGCGATGGCACAGATTAGATGGCAAATACAAACTTCAAAATGAAAAGGCAGTTTATTTACTCACTCACCCACACTCTTTCTCTCTTCCCCCTCGCACTTCCCCTCTCCGCCCACCACCTCTATTGGCTCAGCATCTTAGGCGAGGTGCAGCGAGAGGACAGTTTTTTGTTCATCTTAAGAAATGCAGATTTAGCTGCACTCGATATGTCTGTGGGGATGGTCTTGCAGGATAAACTCATGCTTTTTTGTAGGATTGAGTTCTTGGGGAAATGTTTCTGCAGAGTGATCTCAAATATTCCATACTTGTTCATTTAAGATTTGTAGACATGCACCTATGTACGGAGGGAAACTGTTCAAGGCTTTTTGGGGTCAGATTTCCCTTCGCGCAGTGCCCTCTGCACTGAATCAGTGGCACAGAGAACCCACCATGGCACAGCAGACTGTAAAGGCAACGGGCCGCTGGCTCCTTTCACTCGCACTCACTCATGCTTAAAGCAGTGAAAAGGCTCCAGAGAATTTGAATAAATTATGATTTAATGCATCCCACTCAGCTTGACTTTAGTGTCCCTCTAATAACGGGGTCGATTTTTTTCCTCCACTCAAGCCTGGCATAATTGCAAATATATCATCATTTGAATACCTGTAGCAGCAACTCTCAAGCAGGAAGTTTGTTTTTAGAGTTTTAACCTATCCAATTCTGTATCCAAAATATGCCTTGGACATATATATATATATACATAGTTTTGGGGGGGGGGTCACGGTTTGGAATGAAAGGGAGAAAACAGGACAGTAACACAGCGGATATCGCTCATAAACGCCGTCTTCGAATAAACGCGGCCCTCAAATAAACTCCCCACCAAAAATGAACGTTGTGTAATAAATGCCGCCCTCAAATAAACGCCGCCCTCAAATAAACGCTGCACCAAAAAAATCTGAAAACTGTTATTTAATTGGTTAAATTCAACCCCAGTATTTATTACACATGTAGCCTCACTTATTGAGAGTCTTGTTGCTCTTGTTGGTTAGTTGTAACTGACTTCAAACTATTGCACTTGCTGTGTAATGTATTTTTGTTGCTTGTTTTTTCCCCCACAGGTACCCTTGCACTGTTAAGGTTCATGTTGTTAAATTGTAACTTGTTCAACTACATGCTCTTCCCTTTGGTACTTATTTCGTTTTCACAATTCATGTTTTGGCAATGTCTCGTTGTTATGATCAGTGACCTATGCACTTTTGTAAAACTCTCTTTTTGGAAGCGTCTGCTAAATGCATAAATGTAGACGTAAATGTAGCCTACATAACTTTCTGCACAGCTTACTGTTTGAAAGCTAACGTGTATTAACGTTTCGGCATGCTGCTTCAGATTTCTACACAATGTAGAACACTTGTATTTGAGACAGTTGTAGCTACTACCAACGCACACCTAATTGATAGCCAATGAGAAAGGGAGTTGCCGCACTCATAGACAAAGAAAGAATAGACAAGGAGGGCGAAAGTAAATGAAACCTGCGTTTTTAGCTGCATGATTCATTTGTCGCAATGCCAGCAACAAATTTATCTATGGCGGCCACAATTCACAAAATCGCTCTTACTAATTAAACGCCGCTCTCGAATAAACGCCGCCACACCAAAAATGTATGTTATTTAATAAACGCTGAAATACTATTCTAAGAAATAAGGTACTATAATGTAACACTATGCTGTAAATCTTGTGCGTAAATCTTTACTCTGGCCTAATACTCATTATAATGAAAGATTAAAAGCAAAATCCTGTACTCATGCCTATGATGCTGACTGATACCTACCCCATGTGAGTGAGTAGAGAGGTTGGTGGTGGATGGGGCTTCTAGTTAAAAATCTCTACTTCAAAAGTACTTTTTGGGGTGAACCAAATACAGGAAGAGGATTAGTCCAGAGGTGTCGCGACAGCATTGCAGTTAATTAATCAACTGCCCCCTTGAGTTTCAATCAGTCTGACAGTTTCTCCCCCACAGACAGAACCAAAGGAGTGGAAGAAAAAACATACCAAAACAAAACTAACTCATTGTCAAAATCCCTAGCACAAAAAAAAAGTCAAGTGGTTCAGTCAGATCGGTTGCTCCGTCAATCCTCTCTCTAGACTGGGAACTGTGTAAGAGGTGAACTAGCCAATATGCATAAAAACCTCTGTTTTTCCAAACACATTTTCTGAGGGCCCTTCTTTGAGGTAGCCGTCATCTCGCTTGACGGAGCATGACATTTGGAAAGGTCTGTAAGGAGGATTTGTTTGTGACAGCTTTAAAATACAGAGCAGGAGAGAAGGGGAAAAGAGAGTGTGTGTGTGTGTGTGTGTGTGTTGCTAAGAAAATGGCTCCTGCCTATTTAAATGTCACCTCAGCGGAGGTGAATATGTGTTGTTTTTTTTAAGCATTACATGATCATTCCCCACAATGGGAGAATATGTTTCCTCCCACCCTTTCCACACCCTTCTCTCTTCTACTGCTGATGAGGTTTATGGAAAAGGGCCAACATTTTTACAAACAAAAAGAACATAAAATGTTGATGGTCTTTAATTTAGGTTACAGCGTTGGTGAGTCGGTGAATAAAAACAGACCAATCTCTTTGATCCTGCAAATATACAGTCGTATGCAAAAGTTTAGGCACCCCTCTGAGGCTGCATGATAATTTCCTGTCTTCACCAAAAAAGATCAATATAATATTGTAATATTACTTTTCTAGTTAACACTGAGTGCTGGGGTGTTTTCCAGACAAAGATATTTGGTGTAGCAGTATTTAGTTGTGTGAAATTAAATCAAATGTGAAAAAAAGGCTGTGCAAAAGTTTGGGCACCCTTATCATTTATTTGATTTGAATACCTCTGCCTACTAAATGCTGATTAACTGCAACACATAGTTAGTCTGATTAACTCGTTAAGCCTTCAATTACATAAAAAGGTGCATTCAATCATTAGAAAGGGTATTTAAGTTAGCCAATTGCAAGTTTTGCTTCTCTTTGATTCTCCTCTGAACAGTGGCAAAATGGGGGCATCAAAACAGCTATCAAATGATCTAAAAACAAAGATTGTTCAGCAGTATGGTTTAGGGGAAGGCTACAAAAAGTTATCCCGGAGGTTTCAGCTATCAGTTTCCACTGTGAGGAATGTCATTAGGAAATGGAAGGCAACAGGCACAGTTCTTGTTAAGGCCAGAAGTGGCAGGCCAGGAAAAATAACAAAGAGGCAAAGGCGAAGAATGGTCAGAATGGTCAAGGACAACCCTCAGATCACCTCCAAAGAGCTGCAAGGTCATCTTGCTGCAGATGGTGTCACTGTGCATTGCTCGACCATTCAGCGCACATTGCACAGAGAACAGCTGTATGGGAGAGTGATGCGGAAGAAGCCTTTTCTGCACACGCGCCACAAAAAGGCTCGCTTGAGGTTTGCCAAACTACATTTGAACAAGCCAGGCTCATTTTGGAACAAAGTACTGTGGACTGATGAGACAAAGATGGAGTTATTCGGTCACAACAAGAGGCGTTACGCATGGAGGCAAAAGAACACAGCATTCCTAGAAAAACACTTGCTGCCCACAGTAAAATTTGGTGGGGGGTCCGTCATGCTGTGGGGCTGTGTGGCTAGTGCAGGAACTGGGAATCTAGTTAAAGTTGAAGGTCGTATGGATTCAACTCAGTACCAGCAAATTCTGGACAATAATGTTCAAGAATCTGTAACAAAGCTGAAGTTACGGCGCAGTTGGGTGTTCCAGCAGGACAACGACCCGAAACATTGCTCCAAATCCACTAAGGCATTTATGCAGAGGAACAACTACAATGTTTTGGAATGGCCATCCCAGTCCCCAGACTTGAATATAATTGAAAATCTATGGGGTGACTTGAAGCGGGCTGTCCACGCTAGGCACCCATCAAACCTTACTCAACTGGAGATGTATTGTAAGGAAGAATGGTCCAAATTACCTCAATCCAGAATCCAGACACTCATCAGAGGATATAAAAAGCGTCTAGAAGCTGTTATTTTTGCAAAAGGAGGCTCTACTAAATATTAATGTGATTTTTCTGTTGGGGTGCCCAAATTTATGCAAGTGTCTAATTCTCTTATGATGCGTATGGCATATTTTCTGTTTATCAAATAAACCTTATTTCACGGCTAAAATATCACTGTCCATGACGTATGTGTATATATATGACAAAGACGTTCCTCATCCAAACGCCCAACATTTTATAGATGAAAGTAATGGAGATTATCAGGGGTGCCCAAACTTTTGCATACGACTGTAGCAGACTTTTGTTTGGACTAATTGTACTTGACATTAAAGGATTTTTGTACTATCTTTTTACATTCTGACTTAGTCCACTCGCTGAGAGTAAAGGATAGAGAGAGGGAGGCAGGACAGATGAATTAACCACAAAATAAAATCCAGGCTAGGGAGCTACAGCGTAGTGCTTGTGTGCACAAGGAAAATAACTATAATATTTTTTAGGGACACAGAGTTGCGATGTCTGTCGGTTTTTAGTAATTTCCTTAATGTAACACAATACATTCCCCATCCGCACAAAACCAGTTATTTCTTGTCAGTACTTTGGTGCACTTAAGAGAGCTCAAGGGTCTGTACCCACCATTGACCTTTTGCTGATAAGAAAGTGGCAGCCTGAATCCTCCCAAAGGGACTACCCTATAGCACCGACTGAACGGTCACTCCAATGTACAGCAAGGAACCAACAATAACCCTGAGGATCGAGTGTGGAGCGTCCCTATTACTAAAAAAACATCTTGAATATCTAATATGGATCTTGTTTTAAGTATAGGCTTGAGAACTGGATTTCTGGACAGCTTTCAGCCTACTTTGCTTTCTGCAACAAGCTAGATCGTAGCTGGAGTCTGCAAATGGAGTTACAATAAGTTCAACCGATTAGTTTAAGCAAGGCCTGGTTCTGCCAGCTTCTGCAAACATAGCATCAATTTTAACATAGGCATTTCCCATAATTAAACTAATGCATTGGAAAGTATGCCGAACAGTTCCACTGATTAATAGAGCAATTACATAATCCATTACACAAAATTATGAATGTGGCGATGATGAGCTCATTTTAGGGCTAATGACTCCGGGTGTTTGCCTGTGAGAGAAATTGTCTGGGTTTGCAGATGCTACTCACATTACCAGAAAGGAAAGTTGGGAAGATGGCAGGAGATCCCTAAAGAGATGGGTCTCTCCCATGGTGGAGGAAACGGTCTCCGTCACAGATAGAACATTCAAGATCATCTACGGGGATCATTATTATCCATGAAATTCCTGAATCATACTATCATGGCGGTGTGAAAGACACTTTAAGGCGATTATATAGATATTTGTGGATGTTAATCTGATACAATCAGATATTGGCCTGACGAAATATGTTTTCTGCCAAATGTAATCTGACCAAACAGTTGAGATGAGGGATTGGTTACTAAGGAAACTATAATGTCGCCTTTGTTGACCATTACACACTTTACACGTGTTCAGAGCAAGATGTGTTCCTTTTGTCTCTGGACCCTGGCCTAGAGTCATTCTGCAGCCCACCTCTTCAGAAACCGTATGAGGAGCATTGCTTATGGGAGAGCGAGAGAGAAGTGCTGAAAACAGAATATTTCAACAGGCCAAAGCCCGCCTCCGGGTTCCTAGAATGCCATTCTGTTGCCATCTCCCTCAGGCTAGCTAGAGCAACACTCTACATAATATACATGTATTTCTGTCCGTATCTCAACTTGGTGGAGGAAAGTTGAACAAAGAACCTTCTAGAAGGTGTCCTGAGGGGGTCTGCTGTTGAGAAACAGCAGTTAGAGATCTTTTTTCTCCTGAGGAGTAGAGAAGTTTTCTCACAAATAAGCTTGTGTTTTAAAACTTATTTTGCACACCAATAGTTTCCCAGGGTAAATTTCTCGAATACATTTTGTATTGTTATCAATCAGATTTTTGCTTCTAGTTCAACTTCCCGATTACAGCATCAATGGCCCAGTAGTTGTCAGTTGTTCAATTGGTATCTAATATGATCTGTATTCAGGATGGGTGAAAATAATTAATAATGTATAATGTGTTAAACCAATGTTTTCTGGAATTGCTCTGTAACCCGCCCCATTTTGACGTTAAGCCTTTGGAAGCAGCAAGATAAACAAACAATCCTGGTTGAACTTTGTCTTCATATTTTGCATCCTCTCCGTCAAAGAATGTTTAACACAATATGTCTGCCAGACAGTTCACTGCTGAACTCTACTGGGCTACTTTCTGTATTGGGTGTTTGGCTTTCTTTGAGAGTAAATGAGAGGGGGCGAGACACACTGTCATATGAAGCAGTTTTACCATTCGCTTGTAAAATGCATTTTGTAACTGACTTATGAGAGGGAGGTTTTATTTTGTTTATAGTTGTTTTCAAATAAAGTGGGGAAAGTGTCTTATTAGTGGAAAATAATTCCTTGTCTCCAGGTAGAAGCTTGCAGTGCTTGTTTCACACATTTGGTCATTCTTTCCAGGCAATATACTATTCCCAGATTTTCTTTGCACTTTGCACCATATTTTCTTTACATGTACGCTCATACATCGTGCATACATTTACATGCCCATATAAATGTGTGTGTGTGCCACTTGCCAGTGTGCGTGTATTGGTGTGTGGGTCCAGCTGTCTGTGTGCTACTGTCTGCAGCTCTGGGGCTGGGGTAGGGTAGGGGTTTGAGAAGCCTCTGGGGCCAGGGAAAGGCAGTCTGCCTGGCCTGGTGAGAAATGTGATCAGTCAGCTACATTAGATGAGTTTGTAACTTCAGAAAACAAAAATGCTGAACCCCTGGATGCAGTAAGTAGAGGAGGATTGTTCAGACTGGGTGTCCAGGGTTGCACCACCCCTGGGACCAGGGCCATTGTCTACTGTTTAGTTTGTATGTGTGTGTGCACATAAGTGTGTGTCAGGCTGGAGCAGCAGTCGCAGCCAGAAGGTAAACCCCTTCATCCACCCAACCTCCTCACAGATGTGAGGCTAGAGATGTGCACAGCTCAACAATCAATGGCTCCTATAGGAGCTTTTGAGGTCTATCTGCTCTGGCCGGCTGGATGGGATGTAGTTGAGAGATAAAAACGTGGATCTCAGAGGTTATATATAGATAGAAAAGGGATCTGAGGTAGTACGTGCAGTCAGGGGTTATGGAAGTTAGAAGCCAGACTCCAGACTGGGTACTGGAGGCTTCTTAGAGGTGTGAGCTGGCCTCGGTCCCCCAGCCTCTTTTCAGCACATCTGCAATTAATTCTCTCATGCAGCTTCGGGGGCCTATCCTGGTGCTTGTTATTGTTTCTCCCAAGCAATTTACCGCTGAGAAATTGATTTGTTTGTTGGTTACCCATGCCAAGCCTCCCCGTTCATGAAAAATTGATAAATGTCACTGCGACGGCCTCCCGTAACGATAAGGACAAACACAAAGAGAGCAGCTGGAGGCGGATGGGAAGAGCACCCTGTGGAATCTGGATCGTGTTGCTCAGACTGATGGCCCGATTACAGGGGAACATCAAGTCCCACAATGCAACAGGAAGAAGAAAGGGGGAAAATTGTGTTGTTTGTAATCGTTGAGCGAAGGTTGCACGTTTTGGCAATCGACTGTGGGGCTGTTATTGAGTGTGTGTGTGTGTGTGTGTGTGTGCCCCCCCCCCTCACACATGCTCGGTTAGGGTTCTGGGTGAAGCAGGAGACGCTAATAGCTGCCTCTGCAGTCCTACCTGTCTCACTTTTGCATGGGCTGAAACAGGCCGCCTGTCAGGGTCTGCAGCTCCTGTAATTAACCTCAGCTGGCCCAAAACGAGCGCCTCCTGAAAGCATTCATTAACCTTCAATGGAGAGAGGTCACCATTGTCCTCAACCCCACAGAACCCACACAAAAGCCCCCCTCCCTTTCTCTCCTCCCATTGCTAAGAGAAGCACAAAAAAACACTATAAAAACACAGCAATTCTTGAGGGACCGTATAAGGTCCAAAACTCAAAAACTCTTTGTGTGTACATTTTACTGTAGTAAGTTTGGCTTTACTGGTCTAGATTGCACACAGTCAGAATATGGAATCCTGGAAAGCCTTAGGCTGAGGGATGTGTGTGTGCCTGGGCTCCTTAGGGCTCTCTCCACACAAACACACACACATAAAGATGCGCTATCCAGCCTGTGTCTCCCCTGTACTCTGAACACCAGCATGTCCCACTTCTGCTTGGCTGAATAGACGGCAGTTTACATGGAACGTCCACAGAGCTGCTGGGTCTCATCTGGGCACTTTTCTCTCTCTCTGCCCGTCTGTGTGCCTCTCTCTCTCTCTCTCTCTCTCTGCCTCTCTCTCACTGCCTCTCTTTCTGTTTCACCCTTTTTCAGTCCGTCTCTGTGGGGGAGCTCGTAAGGTCTGTCTGTCTGTTACCCATAAATCCCACTACATGTATGTAGACTACACCCCCCCCCAGGGACATGCCAGAATACGGCGTGTCCCAGGTGAGCTGCAGGGCAGATGGTGCAGGCCCCCAGCCAGGAAGACTCATGTACATAACTACCTAGTGTACATACATCTAGGTCACAGGAAGAGAGAGAGCGATCGGGATAAACAGAGAAAGATAGAGATCACATCACAGTGACTCCACAGAGGTCCAGGGGTAAATGGTAAGTTCCCCACTCGTTTACCAGATAACTAGAGGATCTGACAATTTATGAGCTTTCGAGCTTTGCAGGAAATTAGCGAAGGGCCCTGGATTTTCTTTGTATCTTGGGTAAACACGAAGGATACGACTATTGCTTGGAAACAATCATTGTGTATTATTATGTGAGGAAACATAATAATAACAGATCCTGTTGCCCCTAAATTAGGAACCAGATATTTTTGATCCCACTTGAGATAATAAGCAAAAAGGCTGGTCCCAGGCCAGCCCATCACTGGTTTACTAGGAGATGGAAGGACATCATGTAGGATTCCTCCTCCACTCCCCCCCAGCACAACCTCCTCCCTTCCGCACCGACCTCCCCAGGCCAAGCTGTGCCTTGTGACCACACGGTCAAACATGTCTATCCAGGCTGCAGTGTTTGTGTGTGCGCTCATTAAGCTGCAACCTCCTCCCCCCTCCCCATTTGCTGTGATGGAGCCATTGACAGGGTGACCCACTCCTGCTCTAGGGCAGTCAGCTGAGGTGTGTGTGTAGGAAGCCAGGAAACACTTAAAGAATGTGTCGGACGTGATTTAGCACAGGACGCTGGCTTCTGGAGTACACAGACCCCTCACATGGATCACAGGATCACCCAACCGCACACACACACACACACACACACACACACACACGCAGCCCACATAGCCCCCGGTTGATATATAGTGTGTGCTCTGTACATCAAACCTTCTTGTGCCAAACTGACTGAAGAATAAAAGGCCAAGACAGAGGAGGTAGAGCAGCCGAATGATTTGCTGTTTGCTGTGAGTCACTATTGTATTGCGATAGCGCAAATGTCTCCCCACCAGCAGAATGAAAGCCTGCAACAACAACTGCATTGAGCTATCTATTATTTGAGTATATATATAGTGCAGAGTGATGGAAATCCAGCGTACCGTAAGATCAACTGATCAAGAGAGAGAGAGAGAGACTTTTTCTTCCTAATTTTTCCTTCTAAATTAATGATTAACTAAACACCCCTCACCTCTCCTGTCCATTTTCAAAGAGGGCAACCGAGCTTTGATCTTCTGGCCCTTTGAAATTATCTGGGGAGAGAAAAGAATGAAAGGCAGAAAGAGGGGGCAGTGACAGGAAGCCGCATCTACAGAGAGAGGTGTTCTAGGCACAGGGAGAAGGGGGGGGGCAGGGGTTGAGGAGTGCGCGTACAGGGGTTGAGGAGTGCGCGTACAGGGGATGAGGGCTTGCCTGTATCTGCCAACCACACCCCATGTGGCAGTGTGAGTGGTCTGACATGGTGAATGCCACCTACCCATGCCCTAAAAAGACACTTGTGTGCCTGGGCCTTGTGCTGTGGGCTGGGCTAGAGCACCCTCCCCAGTGCCCCGGACAGAGCGAGCGGCTGGCTGGAATGGCTTATTACCAGAAGCCCAACCTTTTCTCCTCTTTTTTGCTTAGCAGTGGGTTTTGTCTGGTAAAAGGCATAATGTGCTGCTTTGTACTCTCTTGCACACACACACTTCCTCAGAGTAGAGTTTGACAAGTGGGAAGGTTGGGTGTTTCCTACCTGAAATTTGATCCCTTATGCCGGTTATTCTGTTCGAGAGACAATACTATTTCTCTTGCCCTCAAATGTACTGTTCTACATTAAGACTTTTTGGAGGGTTATACAATGTTCCACCTTGTAAAAACCGCTGGTATGATGAAATAAGGGGTGAGGCACTTATTCCTGCCCCACCCCCTCAATCATTCCCCTTAGTTTTATTAAAACAAACACTCACATATACTAGTGTGTGTGTGTCCTCCCATGGTTATAATGAGTCTCAGTTGGCAGAAGTTTGATGTTCTCTGCTAATTAGACATGCTTCACTTAGGATGAGTCCCTCTCACCAGGCAAAGCCCAAATCATGCATTGCCCTAATAAACAACCGTCCATCTCTCTCTCTCTCTCTCACTCACTCACTCACTCACTCACTCACTCACTCACTCACTCACTCACTCACTCACTCGCACGCACACATACACAAATAGAACAAAACAAACTTGAAAGACTTCCTCAGGACTCTGTCTTCCAATACATGCCAATCAATCATCGTAGTTTGTCAGAAACAGTGTCCTCAGTTTTGACATTCCGGCACTGACTTGAGTTTATTAAACCCGCTCGTAGCCCCCCTTCCCACCCTCCACCCTGCAGACACACACACATAGCGGAGATAAAGAGAGGGAATTTGAATTAGCCTTTTCCCTCATTCAGGAAGGAAGACAAGAGCACCAGTTTTTCTGAACTCACACAACTCCCTTGTCTACCCCTGTCTATTCATGGCAGAAATGTTAAACTGATTTTTAGCACCTGTCTCTGTTTATTTACGGCCAATAAAGTGCAACTTCTCACCAACACTGAGCCCCCATTTGACCAAAATACTCAATTTACCGTAGACGGCCCACCCACCATACACACCTGACACCCACACACAACGGTCACTGCCACGGTCAACTAGAACCTCTTCCACCCAGCAAGCTCCGTTTGTTTTCTCACGGTCCCTGTTGTCTCCCAGATGCCTCCAAGTAGATGTTACAAACGGGAGTGACTAAAAACAAGGTAGCACCCTTACCCCTCCTCAACCCCTGTGATTGACAGACAACTGGGCTATCTGCTGCAATCTGATGCAAATACTGGCAGCCATTTTCTCTCACCCATCAGAGTGCCTCATCTGCAGTTTGTGTTGTTGTAAATAAGCTTTACATGCTCTCCAACAGGCCCCGCTCCTTACGCCTACCCCTGCAGCCCCTGATATCTTTATCCAAACTAAGCTTCTGTTATCGGACACCTTCAAATCTGTGGAACTTTCTTTTCAGCGTGAAAATATCGCTGACGCCAAGTCTTCCAAATTGGAGCTGCCTGGTTTTGTTGTTCAGTCGCACGGGCTCATGGCAATACACCGTGATTAATCGAGCTAATTACATCACTGACAAAAGCAGGCCTTCTTTAAAATACCATTATTGGAGTTCCCTTTCTTTTTTTGCTTTCGCCCGTCCGGCTTTCAGGTATTATTAGGGAACTTTGTGTTAACTGCAGTCAGCGTTCTTTTCGTTGCCGCTATCTCATTACATTTACAGGGGAAAGGTATGGAGAGAGCCACAAAAAAATGTAATTGGAGGCGTGCGATAGTTAGGACAGGAGCGGGGCAAGGGCGGCATAAATCTGCAGACCGGCTGACAGCTTTATGCGGCTGGTGAGAGAGAAGTGGTTAACTTTAATGGGAGGAGATAGAAATGTTCAGTTACTTTTATTTATTTATTTCCGCCCGCTCTCCCTGCCAATGGCGTTGTCACTAAAACACTCACACTCAAACACACATACGTATATACATACACTCACTTCGTCCACCACTTCCTCCTCCCCTCCCCCCCTGTTTAGACTAGGCTTGATATATAGAGTTAATTCAGCATTGCTGATGCAGTAATTCATGTGTTTCATACATTTAATGTCACACACTGACACTGCATGGTGCAGAATTGTTAATTTTCTGTACCGATATTGCAGCCCCCCCCCGCCTTTCTCCCCACTCTTTTTCCCGCTCTCTCAGCAGCAATCCCCCTGTCACCTTCCCACTCCCCACCCCCACTCCCTCCATCCTCCAGCCCTGCTACTCCACCCCCATCCCCCGTTGTATTTTTTCCATTACTTTGTGAGTTAATTTGGCTAAAAGAGGGCCTACTCTAGGAGGTATTTCATGCTGCATCAGGTTTCTTGTTCCCCTATAAAAACGTCCCACTTGGTCGAGCCCACCACAATAATCTCTCCGCCCTCCCTCCCACCACCTCTGAAGTGAAAAAGAGCGTATCTCCCTGGACAATACCAGCCGCCTGACTTCCAGCCAGCACTCTACTCCTGACCCCGGGGCCACGGAGGTCACCGTTGGGTTCAGGGTCGTGAGGCCGTTCCCACTGCTGTTCGAGGTCCTGTGCTTTTAATTGGGAGCCTTACGGAAGGGCCTGTGGGGGGGGGATTCCTGAAGCACTTGATTTAATCCCAGTTTGGGGTACAATGAGGTGTGTGTGTCTTTGGAGGGAGGTGGGGGGGACAAAAGACTGGGTCACTGAGTCTCGTAGGAGGACAAAGAGGATATGTGAACAGATCGGACATCGTTTCATAATATGCCAACTAATGTTATCCACCCAGATCTACAGAACAGCACATTACTGTTGCTTGCTCATTGGAAATCACCTAGAGGAGTCATTTTTCAATTATAATATTGTCATCTGCCTGTCTGAAAGCTAAACTGTCTTCCTGCAGTCAGGTTGTTGATAGTTCAGGCTCAAAATAACTCCTGTCATGTTTGTTTCGGACCTGCAGCGCTTAATTGACTTCGGAGTTCAGGAGAGAGGCAAATGGAGAAACAATCAACTTCCCTACGGGACAACAATCTTGTGGAGCTTGTTTTTTTGGTGGGTTGGGGCGAGAGGCAGCACACAGCTTAGACCAAACAGATCAAATCCAAAACGGAATAGCCTTTTCCCTAAAGCCAAGAACAGAACTCCAGATTAGAGTTGAATACATCACCTTCGGTTTTCTCGGACTGAGCAAAACTGAGCATCAAAGAAGAAGAACAATTCAACAAATACATGAACTTGTGTTTGTGGTCTGGTCGCAAGGCTGAAAATATTGTTTTAGATGATTGTGGCAGATTTTGGGTTAGAGTTTATTTTTGTATCTTTGTTCTTCAGATTTTGCAGCATTAAGCTCGTGAGTGCAGTGCTCTGGGAGTTTGCTAAATCAAACAGCGACTTAGTATCAGGAGAAATGTTGTGGCGGGCAGGGAGGCAGGCAGGGAGCACCAATTTAGGGCTGTGACGGGCTTCTCACTTCCATAAAAGGCCTCGGTGACCCCCTGACCTTGCCTGAGTTGAAATCGAGGACACCACCTACTCTCATGGCCTTACTGAAAGAACTGTCGCTTACACAAACAATATCCGCTAATAAAACAATCAAGAAAAAAGCTAAAAGCAAAGGGAGATGTCAGTTTCTGGTTCCTTGTTAGGGGTCATGAAGAAAAGATCACATGTGGAGACTGTGTGTGTGTGTGGGGGGGGGGCTCTCTGTGGCACAGACAACAGCTTTGACCTAAACCCTCGGGCACTCAGTGTGTTTTTCAGCGGGATACAATCCCATGATTCATGTCCTTTTCATGGCGTTTCCTCCCCACAGGGGCAGGGAGTGTACTGTCGGCCCCTCGGCCCAGTGCCGCTGCCCGCTTCACTGAGCTCTGTGTTGCTCCTGTGTGACAACCAGAAAGCCCTCTGTTCGGCCAGCACACACAGAAAATACTCTCTCTCACACAGGCAGTCACAACACAAGCCTGATCTATACACACACATCTGGGTGCTGATGTGAAGACAAGCATACTGGATGAAGCTACTATTGTTAGCTTTTGAATATGACTATCTACAATCACACTATCATCACTTTCATCTTTCTTTAAGGCTAAGATATCCTTAGATACGACACTTTGCTGAAAAGCTGCAATTCTAATTTAACCGCTGGTCCTGCAGGAGAAGTACTGAAGCTGAGTTACAGGAGTGACCTATCAGTGCTAAAAGACATTTGTACAAACGGGACCTGCTTTCCATTAACATTTTCTTTGAAAGATTTTCAGTTATTTGACCCCGGGGGCCACGGTGAGATGATGTCAGTCACACAGCAGCGCCCTTCCTTTGTTTACCCTTCAGAACTGCACTAGCAGCAGAATACAGACTCAGGGAGGGGAACAAAAGCACAGCATTCATTAAAAAATTACCTTAGAGGTATAGGCTAGTACTATCTCTCTCCGTCTCTGTCTCTTTCTGTCTACGTGCTGCCGACTATGTTTACATGCACTGAATATTCAGTTTGTTGCCCTTATTCCAAATAGTAAATATTCCTCCTTATCTGTTTCCATGGGAAGACATTTTTTTTATTCCACTAATATTGCCATTTACATGCACCTGTGCTTAGTCTGATTAACTAGCTGGTTTGTGTAACATGCACAGAGCTGACTGTGAGGCCATGTGTCACAAACTGCGGTAAAAAAAACAATAATTGAGACAGGAAGTGCTGTATACATGTCCAAAAAATGCTTGTAAAAACCCAAATACCATCGGCATCCCACGTTTTGCTATGCTATATTGGGAATATGGCCTAATACAGAAGATCCAAACCTACTATGCTGTTTACGTGATCAAATTTGGAATATTGTCATATTCTGAATAATAGTGGAATATTAGTGTGCATGTAAACATACTCAGTCTCTCTTTGTCTTTCTCCCTCTAATACTAATTTCAGATAGAAGCAACTCCCCCCTCTCCACTCCACCCCCCAAAAAGAGATTTTTTTTTCTCCCTATTTAGCATGCGCTGGTCAACATTGGTCCAACCCTCTTCCAGGTCAAAAGAGAGATGAGAGGTGGTGGGGGCATGAGCGCCCCCACCGGTCCCATCCAACAGTTTTGTCCTTTTGATTTTTTTTCTGACGGTGGATATCTGGCCTAATCAAATCACAGAGGGCAGCCTTATCAGTGGTGCTGCCAGGAGCCCCACGCAGCACAATAACTCAAGGAGGGCATTTGAGTGCCTCCTCAGTTTGATCCGGGGCCAGGGTGATGAATAGCCGTTTTTTGCCTCTTTTGTTTGCGATCAGCACTTTTATTCTGCCGTTAATCCACAAGGCCACGCACAGTTACCCTGCGGTGATTTTTCACCTTGTTGTGCAGCATGTGCATGCGTGTTTTAGGGCAGGCCGAAGGAATGTGATGAGTGTATGAGGCCCAGTCCATATTTTACCTGACCTGACCTGTCAACCTGGCCTTGTTAGCATGAGGGGGGTGTCAGGTGGTAAAAAGAATTGTCATATTACATAAACGGATGCAGCTACGACACTTATCTCACTGCCTGTTACGGAGATGCAGCCCCCCCCAACATGCTTCATGGACTCTGTTCCATCACCAGTGGCATGTCAGCCATCTAGGAAGATCCCTCGTTCTCTTCACTACCGGCAGTACAAGCTAATGTTGTACAGCAGCCTACCGTAGGATCAAGTGATTGTTTGAAGTAACGGAAATCCCCAGCTGAGAGCTTCTCTTTCTTTTATCATGAGGGATCTGGAAGGGGCCCTATGGCCTACAGGGGCATGTTCTCAGTCCGAGCCCCCACAAACACACACACGTCGGCTCTGTCTCAACCATTCTCCCAGCATCCACCTCTCTTTCTTCTCTCCTCTCCATCCTCTACTCTCCCCTTGCTCCCCTCCTCCCCCAGAGGCCTGTTCTACATATGCAACACAAGGAGCAGAGCCCCTCTCTCTGTCTGCTGAGACTCTTCCACCATTTATCTCCCAGCTGCAAGGTTGGGCTTGGACTAATTGACTGTGCCCTGCGTGTGTGTGTGTGTGTGTGTGTGGTACTCCAGGTCCCTGGGAACAGTGAGTATAATACAGCCACGGAGGACAGGAAGTGGAATGGTGAGAGAGGGAGGAGGACCAGCTCTGAGCCAGCTCAGAGGGGCTTTGATAGCAGCTCTCCTGTAAATGCAATCAATTGGCTCAAACAGTCCAAAATAAAGCCAGTTAGAAAAACATTCTGGGACTGGAAAAATTGTGATGGTGTGTGTGTGTGTATGTGTGAACAGGTTCCCTGTATGTGTGTGTGCATTCCTCTGTGTTTCTCTCTTACTGGTCTGGACATTATCAACACATTGTTTGGCTTGGCCCACACCCAATGTAAGCTGAATTATAGCTGAAGTTGGCTGTCTCACTGTCCAGTGGGAGTAAGCTTTTTGGGGTGGGGTGTGTGTATATGACAGGGTCTGTATGTGTGGGAGGTGTGTGTGTGTGGATTGTGTGGGCACGAACAAGGAGTGTAGGACCACCTTATTTCTGTTTGAGAGACAGGAAGCTGTGAATCATGTTGGCTCTTCCTGGAAGGACCCAGAGGGAGAGAGGTGGGAGGGACCCATACGGGGGCCTGCCTGTACCGGGCCTGGCCCTCTCTCTGACAGCACACTGGCAATCACATTCCTTCAGCCTTCCCTTCTAGGCTACAACTTCCGCTGCCACACACATACTGTATATTGAACACACCCTTTCAAGCTCACTGCAGGGGAGATTAGTATTGTGGACACCCCCGCTTTGCTTAATGTCTGCTATGTCACTGGGCAAATGTATATATTTTTTGTTTGTCTATGCATAAACAAAGGGAGGTTGTTTAAAGTATCTACAATGTACAATTCTGTCCAATACTAGTTTTGCACAAACATATTGGATAGAATGATTTGTATTCACACGTGGCTGACGAAACAGCGTACCCTAGCACTTAAGATAAACAAATGACTGTGTCACAACAATAGTGGCCTGCCCTCTCAACCCTTTGACCACTGTCAGGAGTTTATCAACCACACAATGTACACACACACCCGTACTGCACAAACAAGGGCTGCCTAAAACGTCACTTCCAATTGATCAAAAACACGCATGGTATACACACACAAACAAGAAAATGATTTACAGCACCCAACTTGGTTTTTAACCAAAAGCCTGAAGGCTGAAGAGTGTAAGCTGATATTAATAGTATAGTTGGGCCTTTTTCTTTGGATTGTCTAAAACCTTCCTGTTCTTTTTTATTTTTTTCTCCTTTCTCTCTCTGACTGGTTCTTTGTTTTGGCTCGCCACTGACAGATTTACCTTTGGAGTAACTGCTCAGGTGAAGGAAAAATTGCCTCAATTGTTCCAGTCAAAAGGAAATGGACAGTGTTTCTGAGTGAAGCAAAGACTGGGTTTCAATATTAGATGTAAAAACACAACCTCGATATTGAGACACTTGTTTGTTATTTCAAAGCCGCTACGTCAAGACAGTTTCTTTTTTTCGTCTCCAAGTGGGTTCTTTCTGTTTATAGTGTGTTATAGGTGTTGGTGTAGGTTTATTGTCGGTCTTTTAGGGAATCTCTTTTGCTTCTTTTTGGGGGCCCATGGCAGGCTGTTAAAGTCTGACTGCCTTGAGATAGGAATCAGGCAAGCGAACAGTCTGATACCACCGTTGTTCTGCACGGAAGGAACAGAAAAGGTCAAAGATATCAGAAGCAAGAGGGATATCGCCAGAGCACCGCGATAATCTTGAACAGCATCAGAAAGTAACATCTGCTTTTAAATGTCACAGAGCACTTTTGATGTGATTCAGATCCCGAGTCGCACTTTTAGCTATATGCCCATGTTAAATCATAACATATTTTCATGATTTATATTTTACATGTAGGCTATTTAACCGTAAAACTGATATAGTCACCCTAAGCAACATACTTCCTGTGTCTCAAACAGCAGCTCCCTGAAGAGGGGTGTCCAAAAAGACCCCCAGGCTTAATGTCAAAAAATGTATTATTGATTTTACCCAATTAGTTCAAACACTGTTTGAGGTGAAGTATTTCATCCCCAAACGACGTCCCTGTGCATTTTTGGGGGCGGTACGAGTACAGAGGTGTTTGAAAGATATGTGTCGGTGTGTGTGCGCACGTTTGTGAAGTGAGGCACAGCAGCCTGTCTGACCTTTTGAATTATTCACTCTTGCAAACTAGTTGAGAGACACTATTTAAGTGAGACCCTCTACATGGTTCCAGCTCTCACCATGGCTCCTCTCCTCATTCTTCTTCCTCTTCCATCCCCTGGGCTGTCTGAGAAACCACTCCACCAATCTGCCACACGCACATTGTGCCAAACGAAATGGATTTGAGTCGGAGAACTCTGAAACTATAACTAGGGTGTGTTTCTGACAGATTGGAAGCATCTCCTTTTCAGCAAAAGCCAATGTATCAATACCCTCAACAGCATCCACCCACCCCCACGGCACCATGGCGACATCTAATAAAGTCAGTAATCAGTTCCCTACTAATTAGCGTTTGACGGGGGCGGCTCTATATCTGCTCACCAAACCAAATTATTCTCTTATTTCAGCAAAGTCAATTAATCACATTGGAAGCAATTCTGTTAGTCTCTCTGGTCTTCCAGCAGGAACAAGGATCGTGCTACAGTCACGTTATCTTTGCGTTTTATCCTATTACAAGATGACTTACGCAAATTAATTTAATTTGACTTGAGGGATGTTCATTTTTGCATGCCGAAAGTCTTAGTGTGTTAAAACCCAGTTTAATGGGAGGCTGGTAGAGAGGTCAGCGAGCTACTGTATGTGGTCTACAAATATCATTATAAACGGTAGTGAACAGAGGTGCCGGTCATGTTCCGGCAGAGTGTGTGCTGTGGTTCAGGTTGTGTTCAGGAAAGTGATGTCTCTGTGGGTTCAGGTTATGTTCAGTACAGTGATGTGTCTGTGGGTTCAGGTTATGTTCAGTACAGTGATGTGTCTGTGGGTTCAGGTTATGTTCAGTACAGTGATGTGTCTGTGAGTTCAGGTTATGTTCAGTACAGTGATGTGTCTGTGGGTTCAGGTTATGTTCAGTACAGTGATGTGTCTGTGGGTTCAGGTTATGTTCAGTACAGTGTGTCTGTGAGTTCAGGTTATGTTCAGTACAATGTGTCTCTGTGGAGTCTTCTGACACTGTGGGGGGAGGCGTCCTTGAGATGAGAAAGAGAACCCATCACAGTTATGGATTCCTACATTTACCCAGGCCGACACACACACAAACACAAACAAACATTTCTCAAGCCCCACTTCCCTCAGACTTAGGCAGCATTTTATTGATCATCTGACTTTTAATGCTTCCTAAATATTAAGATTCATGTATATGACCTTTGTGTTTGGACTGCGCTGGGGAAATCCCATTCTATATACCCCCTCAGGGCTATGCTCTCTGATGCCTGCTCTGCTGTTCTTACTATCTCTCTCTCTCTCTCTCTCTCTCTCTCTCTCTCTCTCTCTCTCTCTCTCTACCTATCCCTCTTACAGTGGTGCTGGTCTAACATATTTATGTTTATTGTAATTTGGGGGAGGGGCTGTGCTGGTTGGCTTGTGTTTTGCTGTTTTCCTACTTTTCGCTCTGTTACTGACCTGCTCCTCTCCATCTTGGAGAGGGGTGGAGGGGGAGTAGTAACTGGTACTGCTCTGGCTGAACCCGTCCGGGAGAAACAAGGTGGGGCATAAAGAGAGAGCAGAGAGAGAGCTTTCAACAAGACCTAATCTGGTCCGTATCAGGGTTGGCCATGTTAGATGCATGTTAGGTTGTTGTCTGGGCCCTTGCCTCTCTCTTGTCGCCCACTTTCAGGCCAACAGATCAATCACAGATTATAGAGGAGTCTGCTGTTTGGAATTAGGGGTTAACTCCCCTCTAAAGGAAAACTACAAAGAATTGATGGTGACTTGGAGTTCATTCTGGGCCTGTTTCCTGGCATCTAGAGTCGGAACACTCAAGCTGTGGCCGAAATGATGTCAGCACTTTGAGCAAAAATGGCCCTTCGCTGGCTCAGTTCCTAGACATGAACATACGGGAAGCACTGCATTACAGCATAATCCCAATTGTATGGTTCTAGTTTTAAGTCTAATTTGATGAAGTCTTGTCAACACATTTGGAAACCTTTTATAGTAAAATGGTAGCTTTTGTCTTGCCTCAGTAAACAATTGACTTTTATATGTCAAAAAACTCCATAGGTTGTATGTTTGATGTAGCTACCTAATTCATTGATTGATACATTATTCATATCCTGGTATCTCTGTAAGAATTGAGAGCTTGTGTCATTGATAATGTGCTGATTTCTGTGTTGTTTACTGTATTAGAAGTTGTTACTACCCTCTAAAGGTCAGAAGGTGTCATTACAGCACAGTCTTCATTGAAACCTATGGCACGTTTTGACTCAAACTTCCACAAATGTCTCAGTTCCTGTTGTCTGTTCTGTTCTTGTGCTGGTGTTGTGGTTTGGAAACAAAACTCAGGAAAATCTCTCTGAAAATGTAATATGTCCAGTGTTTCCTCTTCCTTTTAGCAGTGGGGGCAGGTCTGTCCGAACGTGAGCAATGGCAGCAATCGCTATCAAATCAACAGGGTCGCCAACTTCCCCAACCCCAAATGAGGGACACATTCTTCCAGGCGCCAACATCTGACCAACAATAACGGAAATCGCAAGCTTTCATTAGCCATACCATAAACCTACTCATAATTTTGGCAAACCACTACTGTACTCGCTTGGATGTATTGTTCATAGTTATAGTCAAGACAATTAGTACAAGTTTCTAATTTTTACACAATAACGCTCACCTCACCAGTGGCCAGTTCACACACACTGTCCCCAACAAGCAACAACGTGTCCCATAGAAACGTTTGTGTAATTTTTGGCGAGTTTACAGTAGCCTATTATTGGCCGGCGAGGCTGTGATTGGAATACGGGACTGGAGCTGATGGGACAAATCAAAATCACCCATAATATGCAACCCTCATCTACAAATGTCACAAATTCATTGACAATGCTTCCGAAGCATCACGGCCGAGGGGAAAACATGTTTTTTGGTTGGGTTTTTTTCTCCGTGAACTTACATTTAGGTTTCGCCATGGCTGCAGAGGTCATGTGCTGTTGTGAACAATGCATCTCGTGGAGGTGGCAAGGTGCTCAGTGTTGCCAGATTGGAAATGACAAAGTATCATACCAAATGCTCAAAATGATGGCATTTGCCTTTTGTACAGCCCTATTTCTGATACCGTGGTGGCAACATTTTTGCATAGTTAAATTAACTTAGAGGAAACACTGATGTCAGATAGAAAGTTTTTGAAGAGTGAGAGGTACCCCACAAAGCCGGGCGAAAACGAGAGGTAAAGCAACCTGAAGATTGACAGTTTAGAAACAACATTGTTAGATGTGAGTTCAGTGGGGAGTGGAGGGGGAGGTAGGAGGCAAAAACACACTTCAGAGCCAATAAAAAAAGGAGCTTTGTAGCATTGAATCTTTGTTACCTTTTGAGCAAATAGGGCACTTTTGTCACCAAAGGCATCTTTGTGAGTGTGCGTGAACATGTGTGCTTAAGATGTCCGTATATCTGTTGCCTGTAGCATCCTGGCCTCTTTGTCTGCTCTGCTTTGTGTGACTTTGTTGTCAAAAACCCTTTTACTAAATCTCCATGTCTCTGCGCGTTTGTGGCTGTATATCAACTCTGGCTGTGCGCTTTTCGATGCAGAAGACCTTAAAGAGGGAAGACATTGATTAACCTGTATTCTTATCTTTCTCTCTCTCTCTCTCTGCATGCATGTTTGTCTTGTTTGGGTGTTTGACTGTGTGTTTGTGCGTGTGTGTGTGTGTGTTTGCGTGCGGCAATGCAGGTGTGTGTCAAGGCGTTATGCCCTGGGGAGGACTGCGGACAGTGCTCTAGGATTCTCAGCCCGCGCCCCCTCCCCTTCCCCCTCCCCCTCCCCCCCCCTTCCCCCTGCCTGGCTTCAGCAGAGGACATGTCTCTGACAGACAAACACAAAGTGAAGAGGCAGCGACTGGACAGGATCTGTGAAGGTAGGCTACACCACCTATTTCCCTCCCTCCTCTTTCTCTCTCTATTGTCTTTATCTCACTTCCACACACTCTTACTTGCATACACACACACACACACTCACGCTTTCATATTTCACAGCAGAACTGACTTCCTCATTTACAATTTACTGTGGGCTCCCCTACTTGCATAAGCCCACTTCTGCCACCTTCTTCAGACTGGTTCCAGAACCTAATGGGACCAGAGTCCTTCCACTGTGTTCCCCTCTTCATTGTCCTTATTGTTAGCAGCACAAGCAAAGACCTATTGATAATCAATGGCTATCGACTGGGATAATCCTCTACTCACCACTAGTTGTCTGTTTAAGATGTTATGGGCCTGTATACATGTCTACCTAATTACCAAATAATTGATCTACATGAACATTTTCCTGCCCCCCCCTCTCCCCCCCTTCACAAATTAATTTAAAAAATGGGACCCGAGCATGCCAGGGGTGGTACTGAAGGTTTTACAGACAAAGCCATACTGTAGACAGTCACAGAATATTGTGTTGAGATGGCCTGTAGACAGTCATAGACTTCACTATGAGCATTGCTGAATCTGTTATTGTTTCAAGCCCCCTTCCTGCACACCCAGAATTCCACTGGTCTTGTCCAGCTGTTCTAGCACATCTCAGTCAAGCAGCTGTACGTCTGTGCCTGTCTGTGGGTATCCTGGCTGGTGTTCGCTGGTGTGTGGGTGTGTAGGAGCGGGACAGGGGAACATTGTGTGTTTACCCTTTGTGTGTATACTGTGTGTTTTTCTGTGTGTCTTATATAGATGTTAGGTGTTTTTGCAGTAACAGGTGTGACTGTGATGCGTGTGGCATGCTGTGGCAGGCGTACCTGCAGTCTCAAGATTCAAGCACGTAGAAAGGGACGGACAGATGGCCGCCACTGAGGATCAGTCGGCTGGCTCGCAGGCAGCTATTGTGAGGGCAGAAGGACGCCCTGTGTGATTTGTTTTGCCAATGGTGATTGTCTGTGTTGTCTTAGCCAAACACACCCTGTAAGTTCACCTGTGTTTGGCCAGGCCTTACTTATCCTCCTCCACACATCCACTTTACCCAGACTCCAGCAATCACAAGCCGACAGGAGAAATGCACAATTTCCAGCATGTCCTCCATAATTTCCACCGCCATTTTTCAAATTTCTGAAATGCCAAGAGAAGCTTTGGCGAACTCGATGGTGAGGCTGTGGTCTGTGTTTGGTGAGGTGAGCTCGTGGTGAGGCTGTGGTGAGGCTGTGGTCTGTGTTTCCATCGTCTCACTACATGTGAGACTCAGTTTCTAGAATTGGGTTTCAGAATGTGTCCTTAGGACAGATGATCACGACTGCACAAGCCAGTTCCCTTTCAGTGAAGTTTTGTCCGTCCCCCGTCTCCTCTCCCCGTTCTTATGTATTTGACTCTGCGGCTAGATGGTTGGTCAGATGAACTTGTTCAGCATAATCTGGCGTGACGAAGTGCATGTTTTTTTATCGACTTACTATCAAGAGCTTTTAGCTAATCTAAGCAACCCGGGGGACTGATCTCTCTTTCTCTCCGCACACCACCCCCGCACCCCCCAACTACTGGTGCACTGAAACCTCTCATGAACCCGAGCAAGCAGACATTCCAATCACAGGAGGAGCAGTGTCTTAGAAATCTGTTCCCCGGCCTCAGGTCCTATCACGCTCTCTGTCTAATGCTGAACCCACGTCCCCCCCCCCACACTGTCTGTCTGTGTGTTCCAAGCCTCTCTTCACACTTAACACTACCCGTGTCCCATCTTCATGAGGGACCTGGACCCGGCTTCATCGCTGGTCTTTCTGGTGAAGGGATGATAAGGAGAACAGCTTCTCCCTCTAGGTCTCCCAGCCTCCCTCTCGGCTGCATCCCCCGCACCCCCGTCAGTCTCCTCCAAAAAACCAAGCGGGCTGTCGTCTCTCCCTTCTGTCCGCCCATCTGTGAGGCAGTATGGGCACTGGCTAGAGAAAGACTGGATAACAGGGCTGCGTGACACCAAGGAGAAAGCAATAAACCAAATAAATTGGAGTATAAACCTACCAAAAGATACGGAAGGAGTTGTATTACCAAATTAAAATGGTTTTCAGAGCTGGTGCCACTGTTAAATGGTCTTTCTCCTCCCTCTTGCTCTCTTTCTTTTAATCTCTCTTTCCTTTTATCTTTCTCCCTGAACCTGCTGTGTCATGCCTCCGACTGATGCATGATGGGAAGGGTGACTGCTGGTGGTGGACTTGATAACACAGCAGATGTGGACCCTCAAAAAGTCATGAAGCCCGAATTGGTACCATGTGTTCCCCTTCCTCTTTCTCCTCCCTCTCTTTTCTCTCATCCCGTTCTCTAACCAAGACTGTGGTGGCAGGATAGAGGGAGGGGGATGCCTGGAGGCTTGTTAAAAGTTTAATATACTGTACAATCACAGTAATTGACTGGAAATGTTCAAGTTCTCCAGTCATGGTTCTAATTTATGAAAGTTTAATGGGTGTATGGCACTATAGTCAATTGATCTAAATCATTCCACAGCTATCTCTCCTCCAGCTTCTCCTCCTCTTCCTACCACCGCCGCTTGCCAAGTGCTGCCCTGCGGCGGCCCACGCCCCAGAAAGATGGCCAGATTGCTCCAAAGACATGTTGTTGGACGTCTTTTCCCACCATTCAAGTTGTCAGGGAAGGGCCACTCAGCACTGAAAATGGCCGTAATAGTTTCTGCTTTGTCGCCCTGGCTACATCCTCCTCCTCTGTCATGTTGATGTAGTTTATTTTATTTAGTAGTTTTTATTTATGACAGTACTAAATTGAAACTAAACCATTATTTCTTCGTCTTTCTATGTCATATGTTGGGCTGGAACATATGTGGATGTGTTTTACTTAATTATAGAGTCCCCCCCCCCTGCTCAAGAAGATAATTTTGCTCATGTGGAACTTAGTCGGTGCCTTGGTGACACGCTAGATAGGCTGGGTGGCAGTCTGATTGGCATGGTGTTATTTAGCTAGCCCCCAAAAATCTCCTGAGAAATGTATACATTTGCTTCCTCCTCCTTAGTTCCTAGGTGTCATGGCGTGCTCATAGGTCCCAGCGGTAGACCTGAGACGTGTTCATATTTTGGCAGGAAAAGGTGAAGTGAGTGACACGCGGCCAGGAAAGGGGCTTATTAAAATAAGTTATTGTTGCCGGTTGCTGTGGAGTGATGAGACACTGTGATTAAGGGTGTGTTTTACAGCACACACACTCCCCGGGAAAAAAAAGTGACGGATAGACTTTTACCTCTGTTAAAGAAGCTATGGATACACAGTATTATGACAGTTATATCAGTGGGCTGACTACTAACACATTATTGCTTTGAATTGGATTCTCGATGGGGGGAGCAGATAAAAGATTACTTTAATGTTTTACATTAATTTGATAGTAAGGGTCCAGAATACTTGTTTTGCTAGCATTGTATATGTCTTGGATTTCATAACTTTTACGTGGAACCATCGGTTCCAGGGCAGTTTGTAGTTTGACATGAGATAACGTTTTCTGACACACACAAACAGACACTAGTCTCAGCAGTATCCCTCTGCAGACCAGCCAGGTATAAATAGCTTCTCTGTGTATCTCAGCTCCTTTCCAGACGATGTCACTGGTGACTTGCGAAACAGAAATCCCCCAAATCTCCCGCCACTGCTGCTGAGGAGCTGAGATGGAGTGAGAGAGGGGAGAAAGAATGTAAGAGAGAGAGAGACAATGGGAAGAGGGGGAGAATGACTGTGATCCCATCTTCACAAACTACTGCAGTCCACTCATATCTTTCCTGCCCACCCCCTCCTTCTACCCCCATCCCGCTCTGCCTGGCTCAGCTCGGCTCCGTCCTTGAGGTAAACGCTCAGTTGGTGGAGTGGGGATCTGGCCTCCAGCCTTATCTGCCCAATTCCTAGCATGCACTTATAACAACTGTGGTCTCTTCCTGGTTCCCTCCTGGTTGTTTACCTTTTTCTTGCATCTGAAAACAAACATGGGACACTGTCTCTCCCCATGGACGACAGCATCTGCTCATGTTGAATAAACTACATTAATTCTATTGTTCATACAGTTTTGGCACGTGTAACTGATATTCATGTGTAGCACAGTACTGGCCTGAGGATGGCATGTGTTTGACTGTAAATGTCAAGATGAGGTAAAATATATTGTGAGTGCGTGTGTGTGTGCGGTGTAAAGTAGGAGGTTTGGCTCCCATTTGACACAAGCTCGACCAAGGGAAGGCCACGACCCTCCACGCTCCCCACTGGAGAGAGTTACAGGGTCAAACAGTGGCGACCAGAGGGGGCTCCAGCCAGGACCAGAGTGTGTGCTTGTGTGAGGCCTGCTCAGCCCCAATTGACCTATCGCGAAAGCCACCAATGCTACCTTAGCTACCGGTCACTACTACGCATACACAGACACACACACATACTGAACTATGACTTGCGATATTTGCAAACAACGCACTTTAAACACTCAGGAAACATTTTACATTTCATAGATGTCTTATTTTAATTTTATGGACTGTATATATTTTCTCTCTTTTTTGTGTTTTTTATTGTAATTATGTGGAAGGACGACATTGCACTATAAGAATTTCATTGTACGGACTAACTTTGTTAAACCGTATACTTGACAATAAATATCTTGAATCTTGAATACTTAAGAAGCTCCGTCAAGCCTTCGGTCGTTAAGGCGCAAAATGCCATACTGAACATACAAATCCTATAGCAAGTAGCTACCCCAGGAGTTTAGAGGGGAGAGTCAATTTTCCCCTTTCCACATCCCAAAATCCAAGAGTAAAACTGTGTATGCCCCATTGTCAGCTGAATATCTTATCAACAAACATACATGTCTGTTTCAACGTAGCTACTGTGTTGCTATTGTACTTTCTCTGAAGCCCTATGATAGCTAGCTAGCTATTAGATGTGACATTACATTCACAGAACTGGATAAAACAATTATGGTTACCATTTACTAGTACGATTAGGCTTAGGCCTACTTCTAATATCTTTTGCAAACGCGTGCATATTACGGTGGCCGACATGTGCAAAACACGGTGCAAATTAAGAAAACATCTTCATTAATTTGACAACTCATGCGCTGCATCCAGCAACCGCGCTGCAAATACACAAAACACAACCAAATACATAAACGCTGCAAATACACAAAAGCATTGCAAAAACGAAAGCACGCAAACAAAAACGCTGCAGTAGGTACATAAACGCGTTGCAAAAACGAAAGCACGCAAACCGAAGTTCACAACGGAAGTTCTTCAGTCCTCTAGGGGGAGCGCTAAGTGGAACAGCTCGATTTTCTGCCCCACGGGGCGAGAGAGAGCGCATATCGAAGTTTGGAGTTTAAAAAACTGTAAAGAGGAGGGCTACATGTAAAAATGTATGCTAACCTTTCTTTTTCTGTCGACTCTTTACTTCGATGTTGGGCGAAACCTATAACTATATGGTTCAAACTTCTCATATGCGCTCTCTCTCTCCAGGGGGCCGAAAATCAAGCTGTTCCACTTAGCGCTCCGCCTAGAGGCCTGGAAAACTTCCGTTGTGAAAACTCGATGCAGCGTTTTTCGCTTGCGTGCTTTCGTTTTGGCAACGCGTTTGTGTATTTGCAGCGCGTTTATGTATTTGCAGCGCGTTTGCTGAATGCAGCGCACAAGTTGTCAAATTAATGAAGATGTTTTCTTAATTTGCTTGTGTTTTGTCTATTTGCATGTGTTTTCTTAAATTGCAGCGCGTTTGCACATGTCGGCCACCGTAACTATTACCAACAAACTAAACAAATTGCAGTAAAGTTAAGCTAGATAGAAGCTGGCCACTACTTCTAGTATGATAATATTAGCAGTAGTTAATCATACTAGTAAGTAATAATTTAAAATCCAGTTTTGTGAATATTATCCAACATAGCGTTAGCTCTAGCTAGACCATGGCAACAGTTTGCTAGCCAGCTACACTCCAACAGTAGCTACATATCTAGAGCTAGCTCTAGTAAGTGTGTCTCCCTTACGAAAAAGAAGCATATTAAAGTGTACTTGTAGTATACTAAAAGGGATAGTAAACTTTTAGTTTACTAGTTTACATTTTTGATATCCTTTTTAGAAGTATACTTTGAAAAGAGTTCACTTTTGATATACTTTTAAAAAGTATGCTTAGAAACAAAGAATTGTATACATTTCTTCTGGAGTAGGATGTACATTTTCTTTTATTATACAGCAAAAACAGTAAAAATAGTTGTAAGTACATTATAAGTTACATTTTTTAGATCCATCTTGTATATTCTAATTATTCATGTCTAGGAAAATCTATTATGCATTGCACATTGAATCTTTTTTGATACTGAAGCTGTAATCTTAATTACTGCCAAAACATTTTGAAGCCCTACACTCTTATACTATATTAATAATTATCAGTATTAATGGAAAAAACGAAAAAGTTACTTGAGAAAGAAGCAGAAGGAAGGTTTGCGTTATGCATTTGAAGGTTATACTGTCAAACTGACAGACAGAAAATCATGCAAGGCGGTAAATAGTTTTAAAATTTGCTGATAAGTTTGCCGTTTGTTCGAAATACAACGTTTTTTTAATGTGTCTGCTTAGAATGTAGTGTTTTGTTGCGTGATAATTGTCATTGTTTTGCTGGTTTACCATTGTAACCATGAGTTAACTGACTGTTACGTTTGTTAAGAAGAGCTGGATTTTTACAACGTGAGTTCATACGCAGTAATTAGCTTCTTTCAGCTAATATATAAATAATATTGGCGGCGTTTGAGGGGCCCCTAAACATTTAAATATATTAGTAAATCATAGTAAATTTACATTTATTAAGTACTTAAATTAATTGAAAGTGCACTTGAAAGTATTCCAAAGTATACTTTGAAGTACTTTAGTAAGTATTCTTCATAAACTAAAAGTGCACTACACAGGCTACTTTACAGTACTTCAAATACAGTGTAAGTAAAGTGTACTTTAAAGTGTACTAAATTTCCTAAAAAGTGGGCCAATTCAGTTATCTTAGTACAAACATTTTATATAAATAAGTACACTGCTAGTATACTTTAAGTACCATGATAATAGTATACTTACAAATTAAACTTGAAGTATACTTCTATTGTGTAAGGGCTGTGCTGGAAACATTTTAATGTTTAACTTTTAATTCAGTATTGTGCATTATAAACTTGAACATCACGCCATAACAACCAATTACGAATGAATTCGCTTTAATCAATGAAGCAGTTTAACCTTGACCCTCTTAGTACTACTGTACTGTAGTACAGTATGCTTTTCTTTCATTATTGATATGTCCCCTTCCTTGTTGATTTCATTATTATGAATATATCTACTGCATATTGCAATCCGTTTCCCCTCAATCAGGAGGTATTACTTGTGTAAGAAAATCACAAAAAATCACATGAAGAATCACTTCCACTGACCGGTACAGTATTCTACTTATACATAAATTTACAGTAGTACCCGCTTACAAAGAAACAACGCTTGGCGGACTAACAACGGTAACTAAGGTGGGCGTGGCTTACGCAAAAGGTCAATTGTCTACGCTGCACAAACTGGTTCAGATGATGTCACATGGGCCAGTGGAATTAAGCAGGGTTTTATTTGGACTGTAATCCTCTGTGGTGTAGTCTGTAGGCGGATGGTTGGGGGGACACGGGGTGTGTTCTGTAGCAGGCCTGCCAAAGGAAGGGATCAACCCTACTGGATTACCATGACCCCTCCCCCACTCCTCTATTGCCCTCCATTGTATGGTGTTGAGTTTTTCTTTCTCTCTGAGTAATTTTTCCCCTGTGAGCATTTTCTGCCTCAATCCTCGGTCAGATTTTAGAATGTGAATATGTGGTCCACTGCACAAGCATGCTCCCCAACGCCCACCATACAATGGAGAAGCGGCAGATCTCCAAAGGTGCGAGGTTCTGAACTTGCCAGAATATGTTTGTGAGTGTGTGTGTGTGTGAGAGTCAGTATTCTCTGAATAGCAGTCTACTGTTTCTAGAGATGAATTATTTAACGTTTTCCTGCCAGCAGGGAGCTATATGATAGCACAGCCTGAAGGAAGGACAAGACACCAATCACCTTCCATCTGGAGATCAGGTGAAAGGATACCTCATCACGCTTCACCTTTTTTCCTCTCCTCCCTCCGTCCCTAAACCCCTTCTGTCTACCTGTGGAGGTGGGTGAAATCGGAGACCTGAAACATGACACCGTCTCTTTTGTCCCCTCCTTTAAAACTGCCTTTCGTAGTCTGTCCGTCCCAATGCCCGCGCCAGGAGAGCAGTCGCGTCCGAACCCCTCTCTGTACGGCAGACCACCAGCATGGACTGAGGGCCCGTGGGACGAAGGTCAGACAACCCGTTGTCGGTTCTGCGCCACCATTGCGGGGCGCCGGAATTCCGTGGCGGCTCTGGGTGGAGAAGAGGGCAGCGGGGGCTGGTATCAACTGCCTCCTGAAGCACACCCCCCACCGGAGTTCGGGGCGAAAGAGGAGCCGTACCCCACGTTTACTTACCAGACATACCCTTATCAAGCGCCAGGCCCGGAGAGGCCCCTGCATAGGCTGCACCCACTGCTGAGGAAGAGCTCTGTGCCTGAGTTGGGCAGCCTGTATCTCCAGCAGCTGATGGCGGGCAGGGCCTCGGCACCCCTACAGGATTACTACCAGGCCAACAGCGCCTTATCTGGCCAGCAACTGGAAGGGCCTGGCTTCTACGGGGCCAGCCAGCACCTACTCAACAGATCAGCCCAGCATTACGGGCTGACTGGTGTGGGGGGAGTGGGAGGAGACGGGGGAGGAGGAGGAGGAGGGGCGGTCCGAGCAGCCTGGGATCAAGGGCAAAGCAGGCCCTCCCACCTGGCCTCGGCCCCGGCCCCTGCCCCTCCTCCTCCACCTCCCCCTCCTCCCCCCCGCCTCCTCCCCCCCCGCCTCCCCAACCCTCTCACGCTGAGTTGAGCCGTTTGTATAGGGATCCGCTGGGCGCCAAGATGATCCCAGACGTCCAGCGCGTTGCCGGCAGATCTCCCTCTCCAGCCTGCTACAGGGATCCAGCCCCCGCTGCCCATCTACGCGGCCGAGCAGCCCGTCCTCTCCTATTCCTCGGCCTGCCCGCCCTCCTACACAGGCAACCTCAACGGCTACCCCTTGGACCCACGCCAGACTTCTGCCACTGCCTTAGTGGTGGACCCGGCTTCCCAGGGAATGGAAGGATCTCTCCCTCGAGGCTACTGTGCCATGCCGGCCCAGCGACTGTCCTACGACCCGGGCTACGACACCAGCTCGGCTATGGTTGCGGCCACGGCAGGGTCCATGAGCGCCGGCATGCCCTTGCACCACCCCGGAGCCGACCCCAAGAGAATGGCAGACCCCGGCTTCCTGGCATACCTGCGCTCGGAAGGTCTAGCGGAGAGCACCATCACACTGCTGCTGCAGCAGGGCTTCGACTCCACCGCCATGCTGGCAGTCATGGAGGACCACGACGTGCGATCTGTAGCCTCTAACCTTGGCCAGGCCCGGGTCCTGTCTCGTGTGGTGCTCAACTGTAAGGGCGCGGCCGGCCAGCAGGCAATGCGAGGCCGCTCAAACAGCTTCAGCCACCGAACCGACATGTACATGCCAGCCCAAAACATGGCCATGGACCCCCACCTCATGCAGCAGCCCCCCACCACAATCCAGACCTACTCCCCCAGGATGGGAGAGTTCCTGGGCAGGAGACCCAGCAGCGCCCCCTCCCAACACCTCCTGGAGACCACCACCTACCCCGGAGCTCCCCGGCCCATGGGAGGAGCCTACCCAGTCAGCCAAGGGTACACCAACGCCGTGGCGGTGACCCAGCCCAGACCCCTTTCCATGTACAATGCCCACACTGGCATCGCCATGTCAGCTATGCAGCATCAACAGCCGCCCGCCCCCGGGACCCCTGGAGCGGCCCCGAAGACATTCTCCGGCTCCTACTCCCCCATGGAACTGATGAAGAGGGCCCCCAACCTGCCTCCTATGTCCCCCGCTGCCCAGAGCCCCCTGCATAGCCCCCAGCTCCTCCGGAAGGGGCCCGCAGCGACCGAGAACTCCGTGGTCCCGGCGGCATCGTCCTCTCTCCAGGGGCAGGCCCTCAACAACAACAAGATGGTGGGGCGTCGGACTGGACCACCCGTCATTGTCTCAACCATGGCATCGCCTGACACAAGTAACCGCTATAACGTCCCCTTCCTCCCTTGTTCTCTCACTCTTTCCCTCCTCCCATCTCTCCTGGCTTGCACGCATTGTGTTTTATAGGAGTCCTGGTTGTGGATGTGGTACATTTTTCAATGTGTCGTCTGCATCGCTTTTCTGTCTTGTTAATTTAGTTTGGTTCATTTAGCAATGTTTGCACTCATGTCTGTGCTTTGCTCTCTTGTTAACATCCATATTATGTAGTATGATGTGTGTGCTTTGGATTGGGTTAAATGCCAAACCATATTCGCTAAAATGTCTTTATGGAGATGTTTGCATTTGGCATGGAGTACCATTTTCAATGGAGCGACAAAATAGCATGTGATATATCTGACATGTTAAGCAGCTTTCCCTAAGAGGTCTGTTTTTAAATTGTCAACTATTTATACATTCGGCTAAGCAATGTGTGTGTGCTATGTGCCTGAGGCATAGCATTGCTGTGATCCCTGTTGAACTGCTTCCAATGAAAATCACCCCACGAATGAGTGTTGCCTTTACTTCATAGAAATATGGGTCAATATTGCCAATATATTCACAGCCTAGCCCCCCACCCCACGCCCCACACCTAGAAAAAAAACAAAAAACAAATTTCTCATCACCCATATTGTTTTGTGTTCAAATGACAAGTGGGATTTGTTTACATGTAAGACAGCTGGACGCAAATAAAGAATGCCTACGAGAGTAAAAAGATCGTGTTGGAGAAACATCTTTAGTGTTTTCCCTCTAATGGACCTCTTGAGACACTACTTTTAATCAACCTTTTTATGTTTGGATTTATACACATACAGTATGTAGAGACATTTGAATGACAATAAAAGTAACTTGGCCGTGGGGTTTACAGTTGGAGATGGATGGAGAACCACTGTCACTCTCTATTTTACACCATCTTTTCCCTAATCTGGGACTTAATATCCCCCCCAATCCAATTACAGTAATTGGATGTGTGGCTCTTCCATGGAGTTGTTTGTGAGAGGTAGCTAGCTGCTTTTTTTAGACACCCTGCACACTGGCCAAACAATATCCGCCTGGCTTAGCAGATATAAGTCAGTTTCATTATGTGCATTTTGGTCTTGGACCCCAAATGTAATTCTACCACCCTCAAGCAGGGATACAGAGGGTGGTGGATTCTCCTACTTTAATTGAAACTTAAATTTAAGGTAAATCTCCATAGCTACGGGAAGCTGTCATGGATTCTCTAGTAGCTTTCTCTAGAATATTCCACAGTGAAGGCAGTAGAATCTTTAGTCTTAAGCCACACAAGTCGCCTAGTTATTTCCCATCGAAGGTTAGAAAAGCATGCTTAGAAATTCTTAGGATTTACATGGATATGCAGTATCAGCCAGGTAAAGCTAAAATGTTTTATTTGATTTGGAAGGTCTTGGATGCCTAATTTATGCCATGGAGTGCAGCAAAGAAACAGGTGTTTACTCATTTCACGTTCTTGTGCTTGTCTATTTAGACAGAGTTGTTAAATTGCCTACAACTGTTCATATTCATCGTGTTCTCTGCGGGTATATAAAATAAGTGATTTTGTGGATTGGGAGACAACTATCTGAAGGTCAATAGTGTAAGCTTCTGCAGAAGATGTCTGTGTTCATTTCCATGATAACTTGTGGGATATATCTGGGCTTGAATAGACACCAGTACAGCTAGAGCTATTCTCCTGATGATGAGAGCTGATGAGCTCAGTAAGGGTTTTAATCCTGTCACCTTGCGTTTTGGCCAAGCAACCCAGACACTGAGCTGGCTGTGGAGATCCGTGTCAATGGTTCTGTGTTTTCTGGTTCCAATAAAGAGATAATGGGTTATCCCCCTGTATTTTTAGTTTTTATTCTTGACTTGTGTCAATGAAATCGAAGGTAAGAAAGCTAGGCCAGGTTATTAGAGAACTTCTCTTACATTCTACTCTCCCGCATTCCCCACTCACCCCACAACCCCTTCCTGTCCTCCACGCACTGCACTTCTCACACACACGCCATCAGAACGCATTATTGGTCCGCAAGAAAGAAAGAAAAAAAGTTTGGCACGTCAATCTCATTTGCATTTGTCTGACATTTGTTGCTTAGGTAATTTCATCTGATAATGGCCAGCCCCTTGCCTCACATCTGAAAGCGTGCCCCTTAATTGTGTGTTGCTAGGCAACCGGTTTTGGTGGTAATCAGCACAAGATTATCTTCACATTTAAGAAACGGCAGAGAGAGAGAGAGAGAGAGGTTCTGAGCGGGAGACCTGCACGGCGCAGAGAAATGAGCATTGTGTACATGTTTGTGTCAGAAAAAGCCTCACTTGGTGAGAGACAGAGAAAATTGAGGGAAAATAACTATGTGTTTGCGCGGGCCACTTGGTGAAAACACCAGCGCCTTTCTCTGAGCGCCGTCTCAAGAGATTGCTTTCCTTTTTGTGTAAAGACAATCACCCTGTTGAAAATCTCTCTCATTACTACACGCATTGTGTTTTAAGATCAAACATGCATATTGATGAGGTGACACTGCTTTTTGAGTACACCAAAGCCGTTTTTTTTTGATCCTGCTATATTGAAGATGGCAAACTCCACACTATATTATAACTTTGTAGTAGATTCAAGTATTATGTATTTTACATATATTACTGTGTTATATTTCCTTATTTTCAAACAAAAGATTTTGAACTGAGATGTCTAAATCTTCCACTCCAGCTTTATGTAGGACGGCAGGTGGGAGGGCCCTTCCGTCTCCGTGGGCCTCTCTTGGTTGGCTGAGGCCATAAGTAGCATTAATAATGGCATTAAATGGTCAGGCTAGCCTCGTTGGTGGCAGTTCTCTTTCTGCCCAATGTAGGGAGAGTGCACTGGTGCCCGCTCTCGCATTGGCCATGGAGTTGTCTGTCAGTGGCGTACCTCAGAGCACTGCAGGTCGGTACTCGTCACGTGAAGCAGCCTAGCTGCCGTCTTAGCTGACGTGTGTGTGCGTGTGTGCGTGTGTGGTGTGCGGGTGTGCTGGCTAGATTAGTTAGGTGGGATCGCCATCTGTGTAAAGTGCACATGGCCCGGCACTAAGGATAATCCAGCATGTGTCACGAGAACATCTTCAGATGTGCTTTTTCCGGGACAGAGCCTTAGGAGGCTGGCTGGGCTGGCAGGAGAAGGGAGGGGGAGGAGCTTTGCATTGAGTGAGGGTAACTGGAGTCGGGACCCCACAGGGCTTGCCGCAAAGCCTGATGGGATCTGCAAGGTTTGTAGTTGATCTGTTAATCTGTGTATCTTGTGTCGTGTGTTATAAAGAAGGGGTTAAAACAGTTCAGATCCCGTTCTCCCGAATGTGTGTGTGTTGGGGTTGCTGTTATATCTCTTGGTTGACAGTTACGTAACCTTCAGAGCTCATGGTGCCCAGAGGGGGCCTTCAATGGGATTTTAATTTCCCCTTATCCAGGTTTGGAAGGACAGTCATCGGGATGCATGCTCAATGTGTCCTCATGCCCTTGATTGGAAGTGGTATGCTCAGGTGTTTGTGTCTGACATTGATTCAGATATGCTATTCTTGAATGTTCTTTGTGTTGTTGTGTGTGGGTGGGATGCGGGGTGAGAGGAGTTATCAGGAGGAAGCAAAATATGATTTTTGTGCTTTGTGAAGTAGAACTTGAGCTCACTGTGGAGGCTTGCCTTATGTCAGCTGTCCAGAAATAGGTAAGGGATTAAAACAAGAGAGATCCCAACAGCCATCTGGGAGTGTAAGTGTGAATGTTTGTGACCTGAATCTATAGACAGCAGGGCTGATCTCTCTAGCTTTAACAAACACACACACACACATACATACATACATACATAGGTACTCATAGAATACAGGTGCTGTAACTAAAGTTTGGTGCTGCAAAGGTGACTAATGACAGGGTGCCATAGCAACAGTCACTTGATAAACAAATCATAAGGTCACTTGTCCATTGGGGAAAAAAGAGATGTTATTAATGAAAATAAGTCACTTCTTCTTTATAGTTATGTGTATATATAGTGTATGTCCGGGTAACGGCAAACATTTGCACCTGTAATGTCAGTTCTTCCATCTCAGTTGAAGTTGGCTTATGATTTCGAAGTGTTCACCAGTACAACAAATATCTACAATGCATTCCCTGTACATGCCACTATGTCTGTGTTTTGTTGCACCTGAATGTGTGTGCACGTTGGAATGCTTCAGAAAACATTGTAAATGGTACATGGACTACCTGTGGATCCATCCCGTCATGTATCTACATTGTTTGCACCCTGGGGAAAATACAGAAAAATAAATATATTTTCCACAATAGTTTTTCTCAGAACTGTCTGTTCACTCTCACGCAAATCCTTCCCCATCCCATCAGTGTAGGAGCATGAGGAGTTATGGTTTCAGTGAAGCCAGCCAAATAGGAAATAGCCCTTGAGCTGTACAGGTACCCCCCCACCCCAGTTACCACTGGAGGGAGGAGGGGTCAGGTGGTGATGTGGAGGAAGCAAGAGAGAGCCAGAGAGCGATACAGACACCCATCCACCCACCCTAAAGGTCACCCCCGATCACTGTCAATCAGGGTAGGGGTAGAGATTTGCAAGAAGTGTTTCCAGGATATTGTGAGACCACAGTATATACATGTATATCTATCTACATATAGCTATATATACATATAGCTATAGAAATAGATATTTAGATACATACTAGACTTGGGAATTGTTCAGGGAAATACCGCCTTGTCACACTGTGACAGTCCGGAACAGTGATGTTTGTGGATGTTTTGTTTACAGCAAATCGCTTGTTTGTGTACTACTGTGCAGAAATAATAGCGGCCCCTTTGATGTAATCTCCTCAATTATCTGTCCTCAAACGCTCCGCTGATTAGTGCCTCAGTGCTCGGCTGTGTTCAGAGAGGGAGAGAATGGTTCCTGTTTCTATCAGACGAACAGCTGCCAGCACAAATACGGACAGCTACCCCTCCACGCTTTTCCAGCCTTCTTATGCCCCACCACCTCTTTTCTCTCTCTCTCTCTTTCTCTCTCTCTCTCTCTCTCTTTCACACTCCTTCCCTGCCTCTCTCTCCACATCCCTCTCTCCTTTCACATCCCTCTGTTTGCTTCCTTCCCTCTCTCTCCTGCCCTCTCTCTCTCTCTCTCTTTCGTCCTCTTTCCCTCTCCCCCTCTTGCTCTCTCTCTCTCTGTGGTGTACAGGTCACCCTGAATTATTCATCAGTGTGAAATGAAAAAGCTCATGGATATTGAATATCGCCCTCTGAAGTGGCAGCCAACCTCATACTTTCTTTTTTTCTTCTCCCCCATAACAGAGTGAAGAGCAGAATATCTCTTTGCCTTAGTATTTCACCTCCCTCACATATTTACTTTTCCTTCACGGTGTGAAAAGGAAGTGAGAAAAGGGATGGGGGGAAAGAGAGAAAGCGGGGAAGAAAGGAAATGGTTTGTTATCGTTTACTTCCAGAGTAGGTTGGGGGGGGGGTGTTGGTAGAGAACATTAGAGCGTTACCTCGGTTGCAACATCTTGACATGTGTTTGTGTATCCTCAGTACACCTGTTTGCTGTACCAGCCAGCTGCTACGCAGGAGGAAGAGACCGGTTGTGGTTTTTGTTGTGGTCTTCCGTCTCAACCGCTCTCTGTTCTCTGGGCATGTTAGCTCTGTTGGTCCCTTTCTTGTTCTCCTTGGTTTTCTTTTTTCTCTCCTGACATGGATCTGTAGTCACGTGGCAAATCAGTGCCGCCTCAGCCCAAACAACCCCCAAAAATGCTTTGATACTGTATGTGTTAACAAAAACAGCTCTCCTGTACCGCTCCAGTCAGTGCCTGGTACAGTGCCATGTCACAGGGATTCAGCGCAGTGAAACATTGAAACATGCAGTGCATGTGAGTCACTCCGGCAAAAAACCTTCAATAAATAAAAAAATACAGGGAAAAAAAAATAGAAACTTTACATTAATTGTCCCTGATATGATGGGCATTAGCATGTTCGCGGGAGAGCATGTAGCTCTACACTGCTTATTACATGATTGCAGCTGTATCTGTTGCTGGCCATTTCCCATTTCTAGTTCCGGATAGACAATTACCCAGGAATCCATTTAACGGTGCTCTGAAAGGCACGCAGGACACCAAAATGGAGTCTCTCCGGGAGTCATGGGGACAGAAACCGCCAGGTTTTAGAGTTTTAGGGTTGCTGCTTAAAAACACAATAAACACTTAAGATGATCATGTGTCACAAAGAAATTACAAAATGGTAAATGGACTGCATTTATATTGCACGTTTTATACCTTAGCGGGACCCAAAGCACATTACAATTTTGCCTCTCATTCACCCATTCATACTCACACTCACACATACCGACGGCGGCGAGCTGCCATGCAAGGCGCCGCTCTGCCCATCGGGAGCAACTTGGGGTTCAGAGTCTTGCTCAAGGATACTTCGGCACATGGCCTGGGAGGAGTCGGGGATCGAACCGCCAACCTTGCGATTAAGAGAACCCTCTCTACCCCCTAAGAACCCTCTCTACCCCCTGAGCCAAAGCCACCCCACCTGCAGCTTTACCCTGATCTTCCTGTGCAGTTTTTACACTTTGCCATGCTCTTGTGCATATGTGGTGAGAGAGAAGGAAGGAAGTACGAGGAGGAAGCTAAGAAGAAAGAAAGTAAGCAAGCAAGGAAGGAAGGATGGAGCGAGCAAAGGCTCAGGTGGGGTAGGAGCGGATAGAGTGGCTTATCATGTGGCCATCTCCAATTACAGTCGGGGGGGGGGCAGAGCCCGGAGGCCACAGGAAGTGTGAAATATCATCTGGCAGAGGAAGAAGATCTGTGGTCGGGGGGAGTGGGAGGGGCTGGGTTTTACGATGATGAAAGTGGCTGTAACTCTGCGTCGGCGTGGTAGAGGCGGTCCTTTAGAGCACTCTATATATAACGAGACACGGCGGTGTGTGTGAGGGCTGACCCACCGTGGACAGGAGCCCTGGACCCTGGTGTATTTTTTATAATGGAGCACAGCTGGCCCAGAGCTGACACGGGTTAATAGCCATGTGACAACTTTGGGAGAAGGACGGGGGGCGGGGGGGTTGTGCGTTAATGCACCCTAAATATGCATGCCTGTGTGTACGAGTGTGTGTGTATGTGTGTGTGACTTGCCACACTCTTGCGTTGCGTACGGGGGCCCCAGCAAGAGGACTGCGTTCCTTGTCCCCGCTCTCTCAGCCAAGCCAGATGGCTCCTGCTAGAAAATGGAGGGAAGGAGAGAGGAGGGGAGCACTGAGTCCCCCTTAACACTGCCAGAGTGGCCCTCCCCAAGAGACCCCACATCTGGAGCCCACCTGCAGCTACCCCCCCCCTCCTCCTGGCCTCTTCTCCATCCTTCTCCAATACTCCCTCCTTCATCCGGCATTCTCTCTCTCTCCCTGTCTCTCCCTCTCTCTCAAACACTCTTTTTTTCTCCAACTCTGTCACTCTTTATTTTTCAAGAGAGGGAAAGGAGGGGGTTGGTGTGTGCTTGCAGCAGTAGTCTGTTTGGCTGGGCTGGGATTTGTGGCAGTAATGCCCATATTTCTGCAAGTTTAACATGCCTCCAGGTTGGGCGGGCGTACACAGGGGTTGGGGGAGTGGGGGGAACAAGAAGCGTGGCAAAGCATCATTTTCTTTTATGACTGCGTCAGCCTTGGTGGCCTGTGTTTTCTCCTTCCCCTCCCTCCACTGGTTGAAACGTTCCTTTCACCTCCCTGTGCGGAGCTGAGATTTTCCTTTTGCTCTGTATGCCACCCCAGAGGCCAAGGGGGGCCGTACAAACATACAAATCAAGCACGCCTCTGCGTGCCTCACTTACTCCAGCCCCCAGCCGAATCACGCTCATTTGCATTCTCCCCTGCGTGCTCTAGCCATCGTCTACCGCAATGCCCTCCTCCCTCCATTTATGTCCTATCAGTAGCGGAGCATGGAGGAGGATGTAGAGAAAACAAAGAGATAGGGAGGCGGTAATGTTGACTCAGGTCTGTTATCAGGGCTTGGTGCCAGAGCAGTGGGGGGCGGGTGCTGGTTGCAGGTTATACCAACCAGAGGGCTTATTTACCCTGACCCCTGGCTGCCAGCACAGGTGACTCTAGATCAGTGAACTGACCCTCCCCCATAACAAATATAGTCACTATATAGTCAGCCCCCCTCCCCAAATCTATTGAGAGTGAGCTAGGTAGAGGAGGTCGATAAGTATTTCTAATAAAAAAAACGACATCCCTTATCAGATGGTGTTGATATCTGTAAACTGTCGCTATCTCAGAGAGCCATGTGTTAATGAAATAGAGGGGAGGAGGGGATTAGGGTCAGGGGTGTAGCTCCCGATTTCAACGTACGCACTTAAACCAAGAAAAACAGCATTACCTTTTTAAAAAAAATAAGATTACAGATCATTAAGCATTTCTCCGTGATAAGGAGATGGTTGTTTCTAAAGAGATGGCCCCCAATTACGCCAACAGAACCTAGTCACTCAACGGCAACCACACCAGTAGCGCCAGTAAGCTTCTCCGTAACCGGCACCTTGTTATCAGCGGGCTAGCGGCTACCCCAAGAGCTAACAGGCCTGGCGCTCAGAACGAATCACATAAATCTGCTTAAATTTTCTTCAGACTATGATGCATAGTAGACTTTGAGATCTGATATAATCAAGTGTGATGAAGGTGTACTGAAGGGAGTTAAGTGTGGATGGTGTGTGTGTTTTTATGCTGCGTACGTATGCGTTCCGATTGCATGCGTTTGTATTTAGATACATTTGCTGGCAAGTGAATGTTGGTGCTGAAGGAGGAACAGATGTAGCTCAGAGTGCTGGTGCCCAAATCTGGACGCACTCCGTCAGAGGGGCGCCCGCTGTTCCAATCTGTTCTCATTAGTGTTTATCTGCCCCCATCAAAGTGCACCGATATGAGAGGACACACACAAACACACATACACACTTCTCTCCGGAAGGCAAACCTTGGCAGTGTCAGGTAGGTTGTACCCGGCCTTGCCTCTGAACAGGATGCCTGCTGCGCCCTGCCTGCTCTTGCACTGGTATACTTAGTCAGTTACACTTGACTTGTAAGTTTGATTTAGGTTGGCACTCTATATCTACGGCTTTGCAGATGCCAATTGATACCAATTGGTCATTTGACCTCTATGGCGGAGATCTTTTGTGTTCTATGGTGCCTTTGACAAATGACTGGTAGTATTGTGTGGTGTGTGTGTGTGTGTCTAGCAGGAACACACTGCTGTCAATCAGCTGGTCTTCCTATGGGTTCTCTACTGACTTACTAAAGCAGGCCAGACTAGAACTACAGCTGCATCCCACTGTCACACTGAGGGCCTCATGTACTAATGCTTTTGTGCCCATTTCAGGCATATTTGTTTTGCAACATGCGCGTAAAAGCATGGCGAGGTATGTACAAACATGCCGCACTGAGGTAAAAGCGCAGACTGCCTGTCGCGGGAACTGAAAATGGCAAATTGCGCTTTTTTGTGTCATGCATATGCATTCACGGGAGGGTCAAGGGAAAAGTGGGAGTTTCCCATAAAGAGATGGGAGGGGATTCATAAAGTGCGCCTAATTATGTATTGCGCAGTATGTATAAAAAACGCCCGTGAAAGCGCACCTCTATTTTACAGTTAAAATTCTGCGCCTCTTAAAAGCAGGTGTAAACCAGGATGCGGGGTTCCTTGCATATGCCTCCTGGTGAAATGGCAGCAGTAATCTGAGCAAGACGAAAACATAGGCCAAGGAGACAATCTGACAATTTTAACTGCCACAAGGATCACACTTTTTCAATTGAGTGAACATGAAATCATTACGCGTTACAGATTAAGCAGCCATGCAATATTACAGTTTATTACAATATTACAGAATTTGTCATTTTGGTCCAGATGGTGCTGGTGTGGAATTCTGGCCTTGTATAGTATTACAATTTGCTGTTACCTCATGAACAAGCACATCAAATGTACGTACATGAGGGCCTGAGTTTTAGGCAGAGCTGTTACCTGACTGGTTCCCTGCCCACTTTGTTGAGTTAACTGATAACCTGGCTATCTTGTTTTATTACTGGTTTCCTGGTTTGTTGTCTGGCTGGCTGGCTGGATATTTTGTAAGGGCTGCTGAATTGCTAGTTAGTCAACTTGATTGTTTGGCTGGCTGGTTGTCTGGCTGTCTGCTGGTGTCTTTGATGGTCACGCTGTGTCCACATGTGCCAGTGCAGGATGCCATGGTCGGCTGTGAGATGACATGGCGTGTCTGGGCATGGCAGGATCGCTAACCACCGAGAAATGACAGTCACATCCACTCACACTCACATGCACACAATATGAGAACAAACACTTTCCCTAACATCCAAAGGAGAACACACTCATATGCCCACACACAACCAACAGAGCTATCCTAACTACTAGGGCCGTTCCACCTCTCCACTTTGCTGTCTGGGTTAATCACTTTGGGCGTGTGACGGAGCCAGACTCTTTGTCTGTTGGTTGAGCCTGTCACCCAGATGGTGAGGTGTGTGTGTGTGTGTGTGCTGTGGTCTGGGATGAGCGACTCGGCCATACAGCAGAGTTTACCCTGCATTGTTATTCTAAACAGGCAGTTAGTCAGCCACCCTGTCCCCTGGACCCCCCAACCCCCCACGCGCCCGCCCCTGTATTTAGCCAGGGCTGTCAGTCTCCCAGACTGTCAGTCTTGGGGCCCAAGCTATGAACCCGACACACTCTCTATCTGAGGACTGTTGGTGCGAAACCAAACACACATGGCCCCACATCCCCTGGTGTTATTGCTGGAATGGTCTGAATGTCCCATTGTTCTGCTGTGAAAGTGTGTGTGAAAGTGTGTGAGCATACGTGCACAAGCACGTGAGCGTGCCGGTATTGTAGCGGATTGCATGTAAGTATTCCAGTCTTTTCCCTGGTAACATGGAAAGAGTGGGGGTTGTTAAGCACTGATGAAGTGGGGATGTAGGGAAGGAAACACAATAGTTGAGGGGAAGAAGAGGTGAGACTGAGAGTGAGCGAGGGAGAGGGGGGAAATGGGCAGCCGTTCTTAAAACACTGTGGAGGCTGGATAACAAATAAAGCAAAAAAAAAGGGGAGGGAAAAATAGAAAGGAGGGGGATGAGAGTGTGGAGCGGACGCAGACAGGACTCGTTCGAGCTCAGCTCCCAAAAATTTGAACCAGCATTTTTTCTCTCTCTCCGTCTCTCTCCGTCCACTTTAAGCTACAGCTCTGTTTTTCACGGAAGCTGAGACAAAGACTAGAGTGAAGAAAGAAAGAAAAAAAGAAAGAAAAAGAAAGAAAGAAAAGGATAGAGAGAAAGACCTAGTGGCCGGGCTTTGCAGGCTGTCGGGGCTGAGAGAGTTTAGCAGCAACCGTGCTTCGCCACTACTGGCTTCTCTTCCTGGAAGATTAAAAAGGAACGACAGCTTCTCCCGACAGTGTTGCTGTCCCATCGCTGGGCTGCGCTCGTCTCCGTGCTCAATAGAAAGAAAGAAAGAAAGAAAGAAAGAAAGAAAAAGGGAGGGAGGGAGGAAAAAGGAAGGAAAGAGAAAGTGTATGTGTGTGTGATGCCTTTTCTCTTTCCTCTCAAAGGGACAAGAGGGTGTTAAGATGGTGCTGCCGGGGGCAAACTGTGGGCTTGTGCCCATTCTTAGCTGAAGAGGGGGGGGGGCAGAGAAGTGAATAGTGGGAGGGGGGGAAGAAAAAGATAGGAGGAAGAGGACTTGGACTTTAACCCCCCCCCCACCCCCCCTAAAACAACTCAAGTCTAATTTGGAGACTCACTTTTTTCTTCTTTGTGTAATTGGAAATTTGCATTATTTTGTTTTTACTCGTTTTCTTTATTTGCTGTCATGCGTAGTTATTAAGCAGAAGGATGTGGAGACAACATTTTCCAGGCAAGGAGCATGTTTCCTGTTTTTCTTTTCTGTAATGTCTAATAAAGTGTGGCATGTGGGGGAGGGAGGCAGGTGAGGGACTGGTGTGTGTGTGTGTGGGTGGGTGTGTGTGTGGGTGGCTGGGTGTGTTGTCGACTGACAATGTTCTCTTTTAGACAGTCACACGTGCGCATTAGCATTTTTCGTTTAGTTTTCCCTTCTTGCTGTGCATAATCTGTTAGGCTTGCACCTTTTAGAGCAACAAGAAAGTAGAAGAAAGAGTGAGCGAGGGGGGGGGAGCGAGGATGGGGGGAGGGGTAGAGGTCCTGTGGGCGTGTGTGCCATGGCTCCGGTCGACGCCTGCTTTTGTCCTGTGGATAGTGTGGGCCTTTCCTGGGCAGCACAAAGGCTGCCATTTACACAGAGGCAGGCACGGGGGGCCAGGCAAGCTTGCATTTCCCTGGCATTTTTTTCCCCCTGGCAAAGGGGGAGCTTGGTGGGGCTGTGGCAGACAGCCGGAGAGTGACAGAGGTGGGGCGAGCACAAACGGGACAAGTGGCCTTTGTATGGTCTACCCTTTTTTCGTGGGAGTGGGGGGCAAGGAGAGGGCTGCCAACAAACGGGGCTTACACCAACACCCACCAGTTCCTGTGTAGTGACCTCGCACCCGAACAACAACTGTGTGTGTGTGTTTGTGTGTCATTCTAAAGAGGTATTGTAGCCCCCCCAGAACAGTGCCCCAGGGCAGGCAGCGTGCCAGCAGAAAGGGAATAAAGGCCAGAGTGTTGTGTGACCCGTCAGCACATCTGTGCTTTATGCCAAAGCAGTCTATTACTCCACAGTCATGCCCCTGGTGTGTGCATACTACTGTGTGTGTGTGTGTGTGTGTGTATGCTTGTGTGTCCGCATTCATTTGTGCTGGCTGCTTTACGCCCACATGCTTGTCGTCACACACACTTGCATCACACAGATCCATACCCAGATCCATATGACAAATGCACCGGCTTCAAGTACACTTGCTCACGTCCAACCCTACTGGGAGTGTGGTGGGCAGGGAGTTGTGCTTAGTGTCCATGCGCTGGCATTCCCCTCAAGCTGCCGGAGCGTGGGGCCAGTTCCAGCCAGTCAGGAGCTCCAGACAGACGTCTGTTGTCAAGGAACCTGCCACCCCGCCAACGGCAGCTTGGCGTTGCTAGGTAACCAGGCAGGCAGCTGTCGGCGGAGGGGTGGAGGGCTGGTCTGCTCTCGCTGGTCACCAGTTGACAGCCTGGAGGTTCTCTCCTCTCCTCTCAGTAGAGACCATGCAACAGCCGCTGTTCTAACTAGGGACTTCCACCACAGCATGGAGAATCTGGCTGTCACTACTGTCACTACTGTTTGTGCTGCCAAAGGGTGACAGAGAGGCAGCTAGTTTTGTAGCTAGGCTTGCTAAGCTTCTAGATGTGCTAGGCCACTAAGCCACCAGGTCACTAGGCACCAACAGCCATCGTTAGAGTACCCCTCAGTGGAGTGACAGTTGAGCTCAAACCACGTTCTATAAGTAAATTCTGCACAACACCAAATAATCATTGGTCTTTTTCTGTCGGTAGATATCTTGCATTGTCTGCTGAATGTGTGTGCATCCTGTTGTTATGGCTAGAAATAATGAGAGTGAATTATCCTCTGTTATTCTTGACACATACCATGTTTTTCTATGAGAATGGAGCTATTTGGTTGTCATTTTGCGTTTAATAATACGACAGACACACACACAGAGAGAGAAAGCATTGGGACATGAAATATGGTCTAAGGTAATGGCAGTCTAGGATGTAGAGTAGAGCATGCCTCTGGAGTGCACATCATTACACACATCATCAGCCCTCCAAGTATATGTGTGGCTTTGTGTGTTTGTGTTTTTTTTCTTCCCCAGTGTAAATGTGTGCGTACGTGTGTGTGTTCCCTTGGCAGGTAATAAAGCAACAACAGCTGCAGCCTGTTCAGTGTCTCTCCTCAGCCCTTAACACTCAGTCTGAGGACTGGAGAGCCAGTGAAGAGGAGGAGGGCACAAGGGGAGGAGAGTAGATGGGCGGGGATTCATTAAAGGAGACTGGAATTAAGAACGCCTCGTCTCGCACCGTTCGGACTAGCCCCCCGATTTGATGGAAGGGAGTGTGGGCTCGTTTGATTAGCTTTTTCATTGATGTCGTTCTCAGACAGAGAATGAGAACGAGCCCAGCCAGCCGCTGCTGTTGTCCAGGAGAGAGAGGGGGAGAGAGAGAGATAGGGTGAGACAGAGAGGGAGGGGGAAAGAAAATTGCAGCCGTGAAGTGGCATTGAAGAAGCGATGATATCCTCAATGGGCGTCGTGGCTGTTAAACATGAGGCCTGTCAGAACACTGTCCACTCTGCATGCTGCCTGCCTGCCTGCCTGCCTGCCTGTCTGCCTGTCTGCCTGTCTGTCTGTCTGTCTGTCTGTCTGTTTTCACACTATCAATCTGTCACACTCATGTGTTTTCTCTCAAGTCACTCATTCCAGTCCTCGAAACCAATAACAAGTCATTCTAATCTTAGACAACCTAAAGGGCCACCTACTCTATACCAGTTTCCATCTCTTCCACCTCCTTCCACTCCCTCTCTGGTTCGAATCGCTTGATATCTTGGCCACTGGTCTACCGCTAAGGAAGTTTATCGCCTCCCCTCCCTCTATTCTCCCACACTCCCGCCATCATCTTCTCTTCATCGAAAACCAGCCGAGTGAGAATCAATCTGTCACACCAGAGGAGACTGGAGCACCGGCTCTGGAGAGACTGGAGAGAAAAGAGAGAGTGAGTGAGAGGGAGGAGGAATCAAGTGGAAAGTGTAAGAGCAAAGAAAAATTGACCAAAAAAAGAGAGAGTGGGAGGGAGAGTTATGGCCCAATAAAGAGAAAAGAGAAAAGAGAAAGAGAAGCACAAAGATAGCCGAAAGAGTGGTGGAGTAGTGCGGATGCGAGACAGAAATGGTAGCATTGGGGGGAATGCAGGGGAGAGATGGACAAAGATGATGAAGAGAGAGATGGAGAGATGGAGGGAGCAGTAACTGCTTGGTCTAAAAGGTCAGGGTGTGACACAGGCGACATGATTCACTCTCCTCTCACTGTCTGAGGCTTATGGGTTGAAAGCCTCCTATGGCTGCCCCCATCACCCCCAAAACACACACACACACTCAACAGAACCACAGTCTACCTCCCCCTACTGTGCATGGGGTAGAGGGGCAATGTGAGGGGGAATAGCAGCGTGTTCGGAGGCGTTTTGGTGTGAAGATTGCATGTGATCGGGGTAAAGTCTTTACGCATGAGGGGAAATGAGTCTCTATGCCTCCATTCATGTCTCACTTTTCTTCTTTCACTCGTAGTTCCCTGCCAACCGTCCCTGCCAGAAAGATCCCAAACACGCAGACACACTCACACACATTCTCGCGCACACACTCAGTAAGACAATCTCCAGGGCACCTCCTAACCACCTGCGCCTCCCCACACATATATAGACACACACACGCACATACTGTATGTTCTCCAGAGCATGCATCGTCATCACCAGCTTCCTCTTGGGAATATTTGCACTGTGAGTGCAGGAAAGGCGCATTACAGTAAAAATATTTTTTATTATTATTATTTTTATATTCAGGGAGGTGGGAGACACAACTGGGCTTCTCGGTAGGGGCAGCCAATCACAACGCCCTCCCCGTGTCACCCTATTTAGCAGGAAGGATCTTGGGAAAGAATGTGGTGTCCTTTAGTCTCCCTAACGCCACACATAAGCATTCTTTATTTATTTATGCGTTTCATCCGTGCTCTCTCAGTGAAAGGTATTGTGGCCGTGCCAGTGTGGATTGGAGGGGCTTGCGGGGTTAAATGATGCCCCCCCCCCACCCTATCTCCAACTCTCTCCAGACTCACCATCACTGAAAATAAAGCCCATTACAGCCCAGGCGAGGCGCCGTTAGGTGATCACCATGACAACATGCAGAAGACATAGATCACACTTTGGCTGTGATTAGAATACACCCGGCTGGACTGCTCTCTTCCGGTCTCTCAGGTCTCCATTCTTCTCCTCTTTATCCTCCTCCTCTTCATAGTGTTTGTGTCTTTTCAAATCTCGAGGGAGCTCTGAAGCTGAGAACGACCACACTGCTGTTTAATCTGACTCATTTTTATCCACAAACCAGACCAGACCCTTTTTTTCTCTTTTCTGCCTGTCGTGTTCTGCCACAGTTTATCAGAATAAGAAAAAGATTTAGTTTCATTCTGCGTCTGTACAACTTTCTCCCCTTCACCTCTCAATCTCCTAATCTCACCGTAATCTGCTTTAACCTGACCCCATCCCCCTCTCATCCTGGGGAGCGTATAGCTAACCAAAGCGTGCTCGCTCTCCTCTCTCTTAATCTCCTCTCCCCAGAGTGTGTGTGTGTGTGTGTGTGTGGGGGGGGGGCTGACGTCAGTGTCTGCAGTCTAACGCACGCATGGAAATAAACACACACACCCTCGTGGTGAGCTCATCTGTACGCACACAGATAATGATCTTACTGACAAGACACCGGAGACCCAACACATGCACTCTTGGACGCACAAAGAAAGCCACACGTACACACACACACACACACACACAAGATAAGGCAGAAGAATATGACATCAGGGTTGTTCTTGTCTCCTGGGGGACTGGTGCAACCTAGCCAGTGTGTAGGCACTGTTGACAGGATCAGTGGCAGATCTATACCTCTAATTACCCCCCCCACCCCCGCCCAGGCATGTTCTCCCTCTGGTGCTGCTAGTTATCTAGTACACCCGCCACCCTGTTGAGCACAGTCACTCTCCTGCCCGAACAACCACAATTTCTTGAGTTGCCTTGCTCAGCTCAGCCGAGCCGAGCTCAGCATAGCACAGCACAGCTCAACATGAATATTGATGTGGCCCAGCTTGTTAACACTGTATGACGCTCGCCTGGTAATTGTCTGACCCTGCGGCGTGACACGTCTCCATCGCGGAGGTGTGACGAGGTCGTCCCGTCTGGGACCTGCCACAGTACATGCAGACACTAGACCTCTTGACTAGACTAGACTAGACAACTTTTAATCTGTTCTTATAGAGATGTCACCATCAGCTTTCTGTCTATCCTATTCTCCCTTCGTCTTTTTTCCTGTCTTCCTGTCAATCTTTTCTCTCACTCTCCTGCATCTCTTTCTCTCCATTTATCTCTTTCTCACCTTCTCTTCCTGCTCTCTCTGAACAGCAGCTGCTGCCTCTCGCATCATTGGAAATGTAACAGGTGTAGTTGCGCTGGTTGACGCTTTCTCCCGATCTTCCCCATACTGGGATTCAAACTCGGGTCCTCTGACTCACAAATAAGACCTTTACAAACAGCACTTTAACCAGCTTTGTCCCTGAAAAACAAGGTCTCCGATGGCTCGGGTGGGAGGTAGGAGTCAGGTGGTTGAGTGGTTAGGGATACGGGATAGTAATCAGAAGGTTACCGATTCGATTCTTGGCTGTGCAAAATGACGTTGTGCAAGGCACTTCACCCTACTTGCCTCGGTGAGAATGTCCCTGTACTTACTGTAAGTCGCTCTGGATAAGAGCGTCTGCTAAATGACTAAATGTAAAATGTAAATTTATACTGGGGTGTAGTTGTTGTTTTTGTTTGCACAAACAAAGGCTGACAAAAGCTGACATCTTTCTCCAGGGTAGGGCTTCGGTCTGCATGCATGTATACGCTTGCATCAATTTGAGACACTTGTACTGTGTCTGTACAAGCGTGCGTGTGCATATGGTTTGGCTGAATGTGTGTGCGCATGTGTTTGTGCATGCGTGCTCGCGCGCTCCTGTTGCACTGCGGGTGGCTAAGCGGACGGGGCCCCGGAGGAATAGCAAGGTGAGCCGCGCGGGGTTTCCGGTAAGACGAGACTCGTTGGCTAATCCAGTCTCCAGTCAGCTCATTGATTTATCGAGCCGTGTTCGTTAGCTCAGCGGAGCCCTGTTCAGTACCATAACCTATTTAGGCAACACATGGAGGGGGGGGGGTTCTTTGTACCGCTGTGTGTGTTGTGTTTGTGTGGGAACTGGGTTCTGTTTGTTTGGTTATCCTTCATATATACTGTGTGGCGAGGACATGTAATCATCCATTGATCCTGCCATAGAGACTAACCTTCCTCCTCTTCTGACCAGGTATCCGGCCCCAGATCATGAACGGGCCCATGCACCCTCGCCCCCTGGTGGCCCTGCTGGATGGGCGCGACTGCACCGTGGAGATGCCCATCCTCAAGGACCTGGCCACCGTGGCCTTCTGCGACGCCCAGTCCACCCAGGAGATCCACGAGAAGGTGGGACGCAACCCTCGCGTGTATACCCCATCCCCGTCGCTTGCGATCGACACGTTCAAGAACACGCAAGCCCGCGTGCAGGCATCCAAACATTGCATACACACACAAACTGCTAGCTCGGCATGCATATCCATACACCGACACACACATACACACTCTACCTCTACAGGAGCAAAGCTAGCTAGACAGACAGCTGAAACTCTGCCCTGCCGTCACTCACTCACAGTGTCTCGTTCCATTTTGCCCCCCGCCACTCCTCCGTAACATGGTGCTAATACATGAAGTGCACTGGATTGGCCTTTCGCTCTCTTCGCCTGTTAAAATAAAGTGGCCTCGTTATGCTTTAATGTCACTTGGTGGCAAAGTGCGCGGTGCCTATATCACTGCCATTGTTCTAACGGAGAGCCTCATAAGACGAGTGCGGTGTAATTACATTGCCCCAGCTTGTAGGAGCTCTTTATTGCTTTTTATGCAGCGCAAGCGGCTGCTGAATATATATATATATATATATAACTGTATAGGGCCTCAGCAACTCCGATGGGAATCTCCTCCAGATGCTATCTACATCTGCAGAGAGGGGGAGGGAGGGAGGGAGGGAGGGAGGGAGGGAGGGAGGGAGGGAGGGAGGGAGGGAGGGAGGGAGGGAGATTGACTCTGTGTGTGTCTCTCTCTTTCTCACTCTCCCCCTCTCTCTGCCTTTGGGGAAATTGGAGAGGTGTTAATGACATAAATAAATGAAATAATAATAACACACATTTGCATAGAGATCTACAGTATTCAATCTCGTACCTTGGGGAGGAGGCGAGGGAGGGGGGGAAGGAGGGGGCATACACTGTAGACAGCATTGTTGTTCCATAGCGCATCTTCTCAAGGGTCACTGTGACAGGCTGGTCATTTCGGAAGACAGTGGCTACTGGGTAAGACAGTACTGTTTCATTTAGTCACTGACCACTCAACCAGAAAGATCTTAAGATGCGCATCAAAGGAGGAAATGGGCTCCTCAATGTTCAAAGAACAGACACACACACACGCACTCACTCTCACACACACACACACACACACACACACACACACGTTTATGTACCAGACCTTATGGGTGAGACTAACATGGTAAAGAGGCAAGCATCCAAAACAAGAACAACTCCTTTTTACTCCACCACACTTACTGCAGTGATCAGCATTGACTTTGTATCGACGTTAATGGTTTTATGTTGTAGACACTTCTACATTCCTTGTTAAACTGTTACAATATGTGTGTGTATTGTAAAGAGCCCTCCGACTCCCCAGTCCCTGTGTGTGCCAGCTGTGCTCAGACAGAGCCGGTGTAAATGTCATCTCTCAGCAGTCCGACCCGGCTCTCTCTGTGTCCCGCTACATCAACAGCGCTCGCTGGCAGGATGACATCAGAGCCATAACATCCCTCCCTGTACACCGTGGAGTCATCACGCACCCACTCAAAAATGGAGGGCTCTGCTTCGTGTCAGTGAATAGCTCAGCCCTGTCTCAAACAATACTAGTCCGAACCTAAAGGCTCCAGTTTCGGTGGACCATGGGGGGGGTTTACACGGGGGGGGGGAATAGGCAGATTAAGTCACATTTTCCCTTTAAGTTTTACGATGTTCCGAACCAATTTCCCTCACAAAATATTTCATTGGCCCAGTCGTTCGTCTGCAGGCGTGCTTTGTCTCTGGCAGACTGGAGCCCTACGGCTACTTGTTAAGAGAGTAAAAGAGAGGGAGAAAAATACTTTGTGTGTATGCACGTGTGTGTGTGTGTATAAGAGTGAGTGTGTACATCCACATGCGTTCCAAGAGCGCTATAACCTTGAATTAGCATTTCTCAGGGCCAGTGACAACTCTAATAAGAACTGTAAATTCAGTAATCGGCACTAACACAGTTAGCCAAGCTAAGGATAGATGTGGACCCTAGCAGGCTGAATACGGTCTGGGTCACAGATAAGCTTGTCTCTTCTGGTCCAATCAGCACGTGAGCTGTGTGTGACGCGTGGACTGGAGGTGACACCCTTGCTATCTAACGGCCTTGGGTTAAAGATTAACAAATCCCATCGACATGGCATTCGCAGCAGTTCCAAGTGACACTGCTTAGACACGTGTGTTCTGGTTGTATCTTAACCCTTTTAAGCATGTGGGTGTGCTTGTGTTTGGGTGTGTGTACAGTAACAGTAACAGTGCAAGGAACCGTTTCCCCCCCAAAAAGTTGAACGTGTGTGTGTGTCACCAGGTGCTGAACGAGGCGGTTGGTGCCATGATGTACCACACCATCACCCTGACCAGAGAGGACCTGGAGAAGTTCAAGGCGCTGCGCATCATCATCCGCATCGGCAGCGGCTACGACAACATCGACATCAAGGCTGCAGGAGAGCTGGGTAGAAACCTCCGTCACACTCACGCAAAACTCCAGGCCTTCCTAGCTCAACACGCTGTTCAAGCACATGGTCACGCATGCGACCCTTCCAGTTGAAGCGTGTGCGTGTGGGCTGAGATCTGAGTGCACTGCTGTCTCTCTGAGGCTCCCTTCCTGTATGACTTCAGCGTCAAAGCAACCCCGACCAGTTGAGCCAGTTCAAATGGACTCTGTGTGCCTGAGGCAAGTCGTGTGTGTGTGTGTGTGTCTCGATGTCTCCGTGGTGACATCATCCAGCTTCGCCAAGAGGGAAAACGAGGTGAGAGAGAAGTTCAAACACGATCTGAGAGAGGAAGAGAAGGAGAAAGGAGAAGGAAAGAGAGGGAAGGAGAGAGAGAGAGATGAAGGAAGAGAAGAAAGCAGGAATAATGATTGAGGAAGAGGTGTAGAAAGGGAGGAAGAGGGAAAGGGGGAGAAAGAGAGCATTGCCATACAGCAGGCTAGGCGACCTCAGGCCAAATGGAATCTGCCATTGATGAGGTTCACGAGATGACATCATCACACACAAGGGAAGATAGGGAGGCCTTGAACTACTGTTTTGATCAAAACAGACGTTCGCCATGCCAATCTTACTTGTGTGTGTCCCTGGCAGGCATTGCAGTGTGTAACATCCCGTCGGCAGCAGTTGAGGAGACGGCTGATTCCACCCTGTGCCACATCCTGAACCTGTACCGACGGAACACCTGGCTGTACCAGGCCCTGCGCGAGGGCACGCGGGTGCAGAGCGTGGAACAGATCCGCGAGGTGGCCTCCGGCGCCGCCCGTATCCGCGGCGAGACCCTGGGACTCATCGGTTTCGGTAAGAAGGAGCGTGGGGTGGAGGACTTTAACAGACTGAGCTACACTCTTTTCTCTTTCTCTCCCGTTTTGATCTCTCTTCCACGTCAATTTTGACTCTCTCCTGTCTTTCAACTTTCTCTCTTTCTTTCTCTGTGCCTTCCTTCTTGTCTCCTTTTCTTAAAAGGTTGTTCTCTCTCTGTCTCTCTCTGTGTCTCTGTCTGTCTGTCACAGATTATGTCAAGGTTGTCTGTTCTCTCCGGGGGCGGGGGAGACCCTAGGGGAGGGGGTGGGGGGTGGGGGGTGGGGATCTCCATTCTCTTCCTCTCCTTTTTTCCACATTATTCCTCTACCGTTGTCCTTTATTCATTCCCCGACATTCTTTTGTTCTTTTAACAGTCTCTTTCCCTCCTTTCTTCTCCCTCTCTCTCTCTTCCTCTCTCCCTCTCTCCGTTTCTCACTCCCTGTTCTCTCCTCTCTGCCATAACCATGCTTCCTGTGGCCAGATGTGTGTGTGTGTGTGTGTGTGTGTGTCCAACATGGAAAGGCCTGTCCCCTCACCAGCCTCTCCAAAGTGCACCTTATCTACCACACACGCCTCCCTCCCCCTCAACCCCGCCACCCCACTTTCACTTCCGCCTCAACTTTCTGTTGGTGCCAGACATCCCTGTGCCCCTTTCCCTCCAAGACCAGACCCCCCCCACACACACACACACACACGCACACACACACAAAGACAGAACAACAGGCATTGGAAGATGGGTGGGGTCTGGAGAGGAGGGGGGGGCAAGGGGGGTGTGGGGACACAGCCTCTCTGACATTGCAGATAAACAGAGAACTGGGCTGGTCTGCGGTCTGTCTGCACAACTGTTTTTCTCTGTGACTGTCTGTCTGCGTGTCTGTGTTGTGTCTGTCTGTGTCCACTGGCCCACACCAGCCCGGGGCATGGGGTAGGAAGGGGAGGGAGAGGTAGAGGGGATGGGGGGGGTGGGGTGGTGGTGGGGAAAAGTGCTCTGATGGATGAGCGGTGAGTCACTCTTTACAATAAGGATATCCCTGAAGATCCCTGTGTGAGGGGGCACACACACATGCACATACAAAAAAGGCCACTGACTCATTTGGTCAGTGGTTTTTCTGTATTAATGACATTCCTATGATCCAAGCATCCTGCTTAGTGTCTGTCCAGAAGCCTTCCCCTGTGACACATTGCTGAGTCAATACAGACAGTCCCATTGTGTCTCCTCAGAATCATCAGGAAACCGACATAGCAACCCAGTGTGAGAGGGCCAGAGAGAGAGAGAGAAAGTGTTTACGTGTCCGGTTATGTGTGCGTTAATGGATGAACTGTGTGTGTGTGTGTGTGTGTGTGTGGTAGAACTGTCTCCAGTAAGTAAGGTCTCAGCTGTGTGTTTGTGTGTGTTGGGAAAGTGTCAGCTGAAATTCGGTGTTAAAACGCCACCATCCCAGAGTGGACCTTGAGAGAGACTCAAGAGCTCTATTGATTCCTTTCACATCGGCAGGCAGGCAGACAGGCAGCCCACACAACAAATGGTGTGTGTAGGAGAGAGGGAGAGAGGGAAAGAGAAGTGTACTGCATACAGTACACTTAAAATCTGAAACAGGAAAATAATTGCCCCCAGCCATGCAGTACCCTTTCTAACCGAGTGTGTGTTCACATTCTTTTGTGTGTGTGTGTGTGTGTGTGTGCATGCGTCTGCGTGCGTAAATGTGTGTGTGTGTGTGTGTGCGTACCTCCCCAGGCCGGTCAGGGCAGGCGGTTGCGGTGAGGGCCAAGGTGTTTGGCTTCAACGTGATCTTCTACGATCCGTACCTTCAGGACGGCCTGGAGCGCTCGCTGGGGGTGCAGCGCGTCTACACCCTCCAGGACCTGCTCTACCAGAGCGACTGTGTGTCCCTGCACTGCAACCTGAACGAGCACAACCACCACCTCATCAACGACTTCACCATCAAACAGGTACGGGCTCTGCACACACACTGTGGGCCACGCTGGCTGCTCTGTCTCACCATGTGTGGGCGTGTGCATGATGCACACACACTGTGGGCCACGCTGGCTGCTCTGTCTCACCATGTGTGGGCGTGTGCATGATGCACACATGTGTAAACACATCCCCATCTCCCCATCCTCTCGAACCTGCTGCAGAGAGACCACACCGTGCAGAGACACACACACGTGGTGAGACAGAGATCCCGCTCTCTACACACTCTATCGTACACTACATCTATACTCTGCACACTCTATGCACAGTCTAGACACATTCTACAAACACCACACGCTCCCCTCACTCTACATGGTGCGGTCGTTCTGCTACACTACAGGCTGCACGCAGCCCAGAGCAGCAGCAACCCCCTCAGCTTCTTCATCCTAAGCTCCCCAAAGCTGGAAACAAATGTATTCCCCAGCTCTGTCAAACGCAATTAGCGCCAGCCCACGGCTAGAGCAAATATATTGACTAGGCTCCACAGCGGGGGGCTGAGGGCACCGACGCAAGGGGGGGTGGATGGGGGTCTCTGTGTCAACTTGGTATACTGCCACCTGCTGGACAATACAGGACATTTTCATAACTACCATTTCTTAATTTAAAAAAATGTAAGTAGTTTTTTTTCTTCTTATGGCTTCTAATGTAATCATCCTTCAGTCAGACATTCATCTTTTAGGGTTCAGATTGGATGTAGACAACCTCCCCCCTCCCCGTTCCATCAGGGATCAGACAGACGGGTCTGCACTCAGGTGCGAGGCCTTCAGTGGCTCACCGCTGTCTCATCTCCATCTCTGTCCCTGTGTAATACCCTCAAAGGGAGATTGACAGATCAATAACCCCACTGATGGAATCCTTATTTCAAGGATACTCTTTCTCTCATCTCTCGCTCTCGCTCTCTCTCTCTCTCTCTCTCTCTCTCTCTCCCTCTCTCTTTCTTCTCCCCTTCACTCATCTCTGTATTCATTTGATATTTGTTGTTTATTGTTGAGTTTCCTTAAATCTGACTGTATCTCGTAATGTTTTTTTGTGTGTGTGCGCGTGTGTGTTTGCGCAGATGCGTCAGGGGGCGTTCCTGGTGAACGCAGCGCGGGGGGGTCTGGTGGATGAGAAGGCCCTGGCACAGGCCCTGAAGGAGGGCCGGATACGAGGGGCTGCTCTGGACGTCCACGAGACAGAGCCCTTCAGGTGAGACACGCACATGCACGGACTGACAGACGAGTCACTCTGCAAAGGGGTTTGAGCTTTACAGTCAGAAATGACCTCAGACAGTAGAGGTGGGGTTGGTAGTGAGAATTAAACGGGCAGACACAGCTCCCATCGGCCGAGCATCAGAAACAACTAGTGTTGATGTTTTGGTGCAGGCGTCTGTAAACTAGGTGCAGGACCGGACGGAGGACACTCCAGCCGCCACTGAGCATTTCATAACTGGTATACGCACTTCATCAGACACCAGGTCTAGGTCTGGCAGGGAGGGAGGGAGGGAGGGAGGGAGGGAGGGAGGGAGGGAGGGAGGGAGGGAGGGAGGGAGGGAGGGAGGGAGGGAGGGAGGGAAGACTGCTGGAGGAACAGAGGAGAGGTAGGCGGAGGAGCAGATTTAGCAACTTTTTATATCCTCCTCCCCCAAACTCAGTTTTGCCCAAGGCCCTCTGAAAGACGCCCCGAACCTGATCTGCACGCCGCACACAGCCTGGTACAGCGAGCAGGCCTCACTGGAGATGAGGGAGGCTGCCGCCACTGAGATCCGAAGAGCCATCACCGGTAAACCCCCCCTCCAACCACACCCCTGCTGTCTTATTCCCACTTCAATGGATCTTGTGATGGCTTCCTTAACTTTATGGCCTTTAGTTGCCTCTGCGGTAACTGTCACTTAATTCTTCTGTATGTGTACGTGTGTGCGTCCTTTTGCCTGGGTTGTCTTCTCCCCGAATCAAAGGCCGTATACCTGACAGCCTACGAAACTGCGTCAACAAGGAGTTCTTTGTGACAACAGCACCGTGGGCCGTCATGGACCAGCAGGGGGTGCACCCCGAACTCAACGGTGCAGCCTACAGGTATGAGGAGGAAAGGAACCATCAATTAACCCCCCTTCCGCTCACTTCAGGAATATGATCACCTCCGTCATTGCTCATTTTGCCATGATTTGCTTCAAACTGCAGTTTCACCAAACGTCTCGTAGAATGAAAATATACTTGATAGACCCGAGATACAACAGTAAGAAAGCGAGTGACTCGGGTGTATGCCTCTGCCTTCTAGACCCTCTCCTCCTGTAGTGTAGCTGTCGTTTTGCCTAGATCCTTTTCGTTGACACCCCACATTTCTGGGCCCACTGATCAGTCTGCCCCCCTCCCCCACCCTCCATGTGCTTCTCTCACACAGCCAAGTGAACCAAACTCTTCACGCCATAACAACCGGTGTACCCCAAGACAAAATTAATGCCTAAAATCAGGAGCAGGTAACTACTCCCTTTAATTCAGATCCAGATTGACCCCCTCCCCCTCAACGGGATCTGGATTGACCCCTCTCTCTCTCTCTCTGTCCTGATCTGCTGTGTGCCATGTGTGTGCCCCCCTCAATACACATGCTCAAATACTACTACCCCACTACACATTATACACCTATACACCAACCACTTAGTAAAAAACAGTAGCAGGTGTGTGTGTGCCAGCATGACCCAAAACCAATTCACCATTGTTCTCTTGTGAAGCTTGTGCTTACAAGCATCCAATGGTACAGGTTGGTATAGGACACTTGTAGAGCAGCCGTGGAGATTAAATACACAGACCTGTATCTGAGCCACTGGGAGGAACCCAGCTGGGGTTTGCTCACTCCCTGGGTCACTCTCTCCACCTGTCTTAACCTCTAACCCCTTTTCCCACAGGTACCCACCAGGCGTGGTGGGCATGGCTCCGGGGGGCATCCCGGGGACGATTGAGGGCATGGTGCCAGGGGGGGTGCCCATCGCCCACACCCTGCCCTCCGGGACACACCCTTCCCAGGCCCCGTCGCCCAACCAGCCCTCCAAACATGGCGAGACCAGAGAGCACCTCACTGAGCAATAGCGGCACAGAGGAAACGGCACACACACGCACACACACACTTGAACCCTCCGACAACCAACCCCATATCCACTTGGGACCAAGAGACACACACAGAGGAGGCTGACTCAGCTCAGCTCTGGGAACAGTGAAGTGTTCCATGGATATGTACTGTTTAGTTTCTACTCTCTCTCGTCTCCTTTTGGTCCGATACCTCTACTCTTTAATGCTGATGTTTTTTCTTCCCATGGTATCCGGGGCTGAGTCCAGTGTTAGCCTCCACGGGGCCGTGCCCCCACCCCCTCCCCCCACCCCCTCCCACCGCCCCCTTCCCACCGCCCCCCTTGAGCTAACTCGATTGGGCTCGCTTCTGGACACGCAACCAAGGGGAGAACACAGGAACTTTGAGATTGCGTGCTACTGGACCTTGCCCACCCTCCTTTCTTCCCCTCCACTCCAACCCACTCCCGCCAGCCTCCCTTCTTATGTAACTGTGTGTGTTGTTAGCTTTCCTCCTCAAGTCCATTCTGTATTGCCCCGAAGAGAATATTTTTCTTTTGATCTTCAATGAGATGACAAAAAAATATTATAAACTATATATATTTATCATTCATCAAACAAAAGGAAAAACCAAGATTGCTCATCAGTATCAGTAATCTAGTAAGTCAACTTTAACCCTTTCCTGACGAGGTAACCTATTACTATTATTACAATGGTTGTAAGTTCAACAAATGGTCACCAGAGGGCGCATTTACACAGTTGTTTGGTGTGCGTGTGAATCTCCTCCATTTTCCCCCCCCACATAGATCACATTTTCAAACGAATGTATTTTCTGAAAAGTGATCACTAACACTGGCCAGAACTGAGACAAACCCTTGGCCTATTTGAATTGAGTGAAATACTAGTCCTGAATCAGCGTCCACCTCTTTAATTCCTCTAGCTGCAACACAGTCGGTACTGAAAAGCAAGATCATAAATTATTGGTGCAATAGAGTAGATATTGGCCAATACATTTGGTGTGTTGGTCAGTGTCCAGTAGGCGGATACTCTGAACGTCCGATTGCTGTCCCGTGGCTTTGGAGTTAGAAAGAGGGAAGAACTCTGTTGTGGAGATGTTGTCTGCTACAGCGAGTCTGAACCTCACTCACATTATCTGCCAATAGACAACGTCTCATGGGTAGTGAGAGAGTGAGTCATGTGCCTGTCAGCACAAGGAAAGCAGACATTTTATGTGTAGCTGTCAGTAGAAAAGGGGATGTGTCACAAAAGGGGATGTGTTCGACTGCCCCCCCCCACCACCACCACCCCCCAACCCCCCCAAAAAGAGCGTGGAGAGACTGGGTCTCTGAGGTTGTTGTTTTTGTGACTCCTCACGGATGCCCAACTATCCATGGCGACCAATCACCGTGTCGGGTGGTGGTCATTGTACCTTTGCTACGATTCAGTGTGAGCGGGAAAGGGTTAAAGAATACTTCATTCCTTAATGACTCAGGAAAACACTTTTTTGCAGAGAGTTCTTTTCCCCCAAAAAAACTGTCTTGAGAAAGAAAAAAAGCATAATCTGGTTAGTCTGTATCCCCCCCCCTTCATTGTGGTATTTTTCTATAACACGATGCATCCCATGTTTCTGGTGTTGAAGAGTTTTGCAGAGTCCTGTTAGATTTGTATTGCCTAGGTAAATGTTCCTATAACCATAGTCCTATGTGATCCATCCCTCTCTCTCTCTCTTATATTTTCTTTGTTCTATCGAAGGCCAGGTTCTTTGGGGAGTCACGTACTCTGTAAGAGCAATAGCAAAACTCCTACTTAGTGTCCCACCAATAGCAAACGAAGAGGCAGCCAGCAGTATGTTTTTGTTTTTAGTGTGAGTATTTGTATTTGTTTCTTGTACAAGGTGAACATTTAGCATTCAGTGCAGTTCAAATAAAAGATACAATTCTGAGAACCAACTGTCCGTCAGTTTCCATGTGAGAATGATTGACTGGGTGACAAAGATATCAAAATTAATACTTGACACTTGCGCTGTTCAAAGAATTACAACTGACTTCAAGATCATTGGGTTTAACTTCTGTCCTTGTGATATACTCTGTGACTGCCACTAGGGAGCACCCTGTGACAAATATTGAATCATTGCTGCTCCTCAAATGGAAAGGGTTTAGGTCAAGGCATTTATCTTGATATAAGTTCATTACAATGAACAGCTCACTCCAAAATACAAGTCTTGGAAGTCAACCATTATAGACTGGTCTGGCTGGTGAGTCTGACATGATCATTAACGGAAACCGAAGAATGTCAGAATGGTAGACCTGCAACAGGATATTTTTTGTATATTTACATACTGTGCATATATATATATATATATATATATGTACACACACACACACACATACACTGTATATTTACATGGCACTATACAGCTTTTATTATATGCAATGATAGTCTTTGATGGGTCAATGTAGGTCACAATTTAAGTGTATGAGGTGCAGTTTCAGCACATTAGGAACATTGATATATAACCTGGGTGTATGTGTAGCTTCCCTGTAGTCTCGCTAAGTAAGCGGAGAGGCACACCAGACCCGGAAACCCAAGCCGGGAGGATTAGAGGCAGCTGTGTAGGGGAGGATAAGGAGGAGGTGAGGCAGGCGTGTAGGGGAGGATAAGGAGGAGGTGAGGCAGGCGTGTAGGGGAGGATAAGGAGGAGGTGAGGCAGGTGTGTAGGGGAGGATAAGGAGGAGGTGAGGCAGGTGTGTAGGGGAGGATAAGGAGGAGGTGAGGCAGGTGTGTAGGGGAGGATAAGGAGGAGGAGGTGAGGCAGGTGTCACCCTTTGGTTAGGTATGAAGCTTCAAGGACACGAAACCGGAGGTGGAGCACTGAGAACCCACTCATCATAGCACAAAGGAACATCAGGTGGGGGAACATAAAAAACACACGCGAATCCCAATATGAGTGAGTCAATTTAATGTTAATGCACTCTTTAGAAAGAGGTGTTTGGTTTTTGCTTCTCCCACCCACATCAACAACAAAACAAGGTACTAAATCACACATAAAAAAACAAAACAGATACAAATCAGTAAACTGAAGGTTTTTCCCCTCATGTGGAAGGGTGTTTTTTTGTGCAACGTACAATGTCTTCAAGACTGAATCAAAACAGAAAAAAGCAAACGAAACAAACAATCCAATTACAGACTGAATTAAGTATTGAACACCTTCGCACGCTAGCCCTCCTAAACAAATAAATATTGTCCAACCTCCTGAAGTATTTAGAAGGTTTACAAAAACACAAACAAGAAAAATAGATGCTCTTTAACCTCATTAGACACACACACACACACACACACAAACACACACACAGGGATAAATGCTTGTGGCTTGTAAGCAAATTCTGTCAGGCAATATCTCTAAATAGAATTTCTCAACGAGTGCAGCAATAAGGATTCTTTAATTATGAACTCTTCCCTAAATATGTGGGCGTCGGTACCTCTGGTTTGAGCTCAATTCCAAAAATAAAGGAGCGGATTGGAGTCTGAAGAGGAAAAGACCGCTGATGAAAAGCCTGTAATATGTTTTGTATTTGCTCACAAGTGGTTCGCAAACAGAAATGATTGTGTTAGTTGTATCGCGGAACACATGCATTATTAAACTGGGGTGTGTATGTGTGGGTGGGTTGGGGGTAAATTAGTTAAGGGGAAGGGGGGAGGAAAACTGAAAATCTTGTCAGGATTTCCATAAACGACTGTAATCCTTTATTTGTCATAATGAGATACTATTTTAGAAGCAGTAATTCTGTATCTAGCATGTTGTCCTCTGTAACTGGTGATTGTTGGCTGTCCCTGTTCATGATCAGCGCCTCCCCAGTCTCCTTCAGGCAGCCAGCCCTCTCTCTCCAGTGCGTCTGTGGTGACGGCACACCACATCCTTCCGAAGGATGAGGAGGATCTATGCCTGCGTGTGCTCTGTCCTCCCGGAATAGGGGATGGGGAAGTCCAACCTCTTTAGCTCGCGTCCCACAGCGCCCTCTCTCTCTCTCTCTCTCCCGCCCCAGTCCTCACTCATCCTCTTCCTCCTCGTCTTCCTCGCCGTCGGAGAGCGAGGCGCAGGGGCGGATCTGCCGGTATCCGTCCAGCCACTTCTCGACCATCTGCGTGACCAGGGGGGGGGTTGCGGTGGCGGGAGCTCTTCTGCATGGCGGCCAGCACTCCGCCCTCCGTCACGCAGCAGTCCAGCCACTCTCTCAGCAGCCTCTCCTGCTGCTCCTCGTTGCCCATCTGGCAGGGGGGAGGAAGAGAGGGTGAGAGGGACTCACAGTAATGGATAGAATCTCCACAGCCCCACAGAAAAGACCAAGAACGAGCTCAGTCACCCTCAAAGAACACACCTCCTAGACCTCAAAAAAACCTGTCAAACCTGAGTGCTATACACCAATACAGTTAGGTTCAGACACCAGTGACCAAACGTACCTCTTGCGCAGACAGGAAGTGGATGTGCAGCAGCTTCCTCTCACTGTCCACCAGAGGCAGAAAAGTGACGTTGACGTCGTCATCGGTGTTCAAGTTTGCGCCGGCGCCACGATTGTCATAGCCGTCGTTCTCCATGGCAACCAGGGCGGAGAAGTGGCCCCGTGTGTAACCCAGGGCGATGGGACTTTTCCAGCAGAAACTCTGCTCCCAAAGGAGGGGCAGGTACACACCTGCGGACACACACACACGGGTCAGTCCAGCAAGAAAGACAACAAAAAAGGCCTAAAAATAGTTTTCATCCACATCCCACAAGTCACACAGCCCAGACCTCAGATTACACTGTGTGTGAACACTGAGGCCAAGCACAGTTTACTACCAGACCCTGCAGAATGCAGCTTTGGGTGGGTGGGGATCAGAGGGGGGGGCGCATGTGGACAACTGGCCCATTGTGAATGAGCTACATTGAGGAGGAGGTGGTGGAGAGCTGCTGTGTGTTCTCTTCGTCTGGCGCAGCCTGGTGCCCTGGTTTATATGACCTCCCTCCCTCCTGCCTATTCCAGGGGGTTTATGGGTGATTCTGGGCCTGAATTCCTGCCTGCTCTGTTAGGAGCAGTGGATAGGAAGCTCATTTGCCAGCATAGCACACACACACTGCCTTCCAAAAAGTTGCAAATGATTGCGGTATTCAATTCACTTCAACTTTATTTCGCCATGTATACAGAATACTAGGAATTTCATTCTGTATTCTCCATGCAGGCGATAGCATCATTAACCCCTTACATTTGAAACACAACTCAATGGCTGAGGGTTTAGGTCTCTGTTCTACCTTCCATACGAATTTGGATAGAGTTGTGTCACAGCATTTCTGGATGCTCTGCCTCCCACTTGAAACTCCAGAGCATACCTAGGATTAGTCCATCAAACTGACCCACTAATCCACCCTGTACTGCTTCTACACTCAAAACCACATGCTGTGGACAAGCAGAATCAACTCTTTTCAGGCCCTGAGCCCAACACTACGAAGCAGGATTTAGGGTTAGCGAGGTAACTTCAGATTTTACTCAGGATTTTCAGTGTCACAACGGTGGTTCACTTCTTACCAGGATAGATCACCATGGTAATTCATACTGCACACCTAACCTGCTCCATAGCAGGTTGTTTGAGATAACAGATCAACATCAGTGTTTCCAACGCAGATTCATTTGTGGCGGTGCGCCACAGAATCAACGCTGGCTCACTTATTTTTAAGCTATCTAAAACACGCAGCTTATTTGTTCAGCTGCATTTCCTTTCCCTGCTCTTCCTCCATCTCTCTGTCACTCACGCGTCTCTCTCTCTCTCTCACACACACACACACACCCTCCCCTAAATGCACACCGTGTCTGAACATGAAAACGAGATCATCCCTGGAAGGGTGGAAGCTTGGCCTATTTGGTGCAGAGAAGACAGCTGGCGAAATTCACAAGTTCACGAAATGTTGGTATCTCATGAACACCTTTACACAATCACATTAGAAAGTGCTATAAAAAATATTTTATTTTTAATAAATTCTTAACGAAGGAATTATTTCCCCTCACCACCACAAATTGCTTTCTAATCTGTGGGAAACACTGAACATGTATAAAAGCACAGCCTAGTGACCAACCAAAATCATCTTGGAAAATGGCATCACCATTTGTCGAAGATCCCTTTCGATCTAATTCGATGGAAAACACTATTGTATTTAGAGTCAGATCTACTACTGCCCTAATGAGGGATATTGACAAGGCCATTAATTTCACAGTGGGGAATTTTCTCCCAACATTCCTTTTTGGAAGCAGCAACAGTGTTGCTTTTCGCTTGAATTATGATCTTAAACTCTTCCTATTTGTTTAAAATTAATGTTCTCTTCTTGTGTGAAGTACGGTGAGCTAACTTTTCCATGTTTATAATTGGTCATATTTGGCAAACACGCCCCTTTTTATGTGATCCCCTTCTCATCGCTCAATTGGGTAATCCTGGGTTGAGTTAAGGACGTGATAACCACCGTTGTGATACTGCTTAGCGCAATTGTGGTCGTTAGGCTTAGTGAAGCAAGATAATGAGAATTGATCCTGGGCGTGTTGAACGTTTTCTTGTAGGTGGTATTTTTAAAAGGAGCTTTACCTTGAAAACGAGTGTAGCCTAATGTTTCTCCTCGGAAACTCTTGTAGTATTTCACTCCGTAGACGATGATTGGTCTGCGAAGGATGTGTGCAAGGACGAATATATGGGTCTGCTCCAGGCTGGCTCCTGGCTGTTGGGGGAAGGGGAGGGGGAGGTAGCCAGGGGTCAACAGAAACACACCATACCCATCAGATACACTAATAAGCAAATAACCTGTTCAAAAGGGGAGGAGAAACTATAATGAACAGGGTTCTCGTATTGTGGATCCTCGAACTAAACACAGGGTGAATTGAGTGACAACATTTCAGTTATCTGATGAGAAGAGAGGAGCCCCTCGTGGTAATCCACACAGGACGGGAGGGCTGGGTTGAGCCCTGGCTCAGTGGCTGTTCCAGACAGACTGCTGTGGGGGAGGGAGAGCTCCAGAACAGACACTCTAGTGTCTAAAGTCATCTTGTGATGTAATAATGTAAGAGCAGTACGGTGTGGTCTAGTGTATATTATAGCGCAATACAATGACAAGTTTAGTGTTCAGTGTGGCCTAGTATAGTGTAATACAGTACAATGTAGTGTAATAGCGTAGTCTAGTGCTCTACAGTACTGTCCTGTGTGGTCTAGTACAATATAAGACGGTGTAGTAGAGTGTAGTCAAATACAGTGTACAGTACAGCATAATCTTGCATAGTGTCCCACCCAACTGGCTAGTGAGAGGGTGTGTGTGTGTGTGTGTGTGTGTGTTCCTGACTGGCCAATGAGAGGATGTGTGTGTGTGTGTGTGTGTGTACCTGACTGGCCAGTGAGAGGATGTGTGTGTGTGTGTTCCTGACTGGCCAATGAGAGGATGGGCGTGTGTGTGTGTGTGTTCCTGACTGGCCAGTGAGAGGATGTGTGTGTGTGTGTGTACCTGAATGGCCAGTGAGAGGATGTGTGTGTGTACACTGACTGGCCAGTGAGAGGATGTGTGTGTGTTCCTGACTGGCCAGTGAGAGGATGTGTGTGTACCTGACTGGCCAGTGAGAGGATGTGTGTGTACCTTACTGGCCAGTGAGAGGATGTGTGTGTGTGTGTGTACCTGAATGGCCAGTGAGAGGATGTGTGTGTGTGTGTACACCTTACTGGCCAGTGAGAGGATGTGTGTGTGTGTGTGTGTACCTGAATGGCCAGTGAGAGGATGTGTGTGTACCTGACTGGCCAGTGAGAGGATGTGTGTGTGTGTGTACACCTTACTGGCCAGTGAGAGGATGTGTGTGTGTGTTCCTGACTGGCCAGTGAGAGGATGGGTGTGTGTGTTCCTGACTGGCCAGTGAGAGGATGTGTGTGTGTGTACCTGACTGGCCAGTGAGAGGATGTGTGTGTGTGTGTACACCTTACTGGCCAGTGAGAGGATGTGTGTGTGTGTGTGTGTGTGTGTGTACCTGACTGGCCAGTGAGAGGATGTGTGTGTGTGTTCCTGACTGGCCAGTGAGAGGATGTGTGTGTACCTGACTGGCCAGTGAGAGGATGTGTGTGTACCTGACTGGCCAGTGAGAGGATGTGTGTGTGTACCTGACTGGCCAGTGAGAGGATGTGTGTGTACCTGACTGGCCAGTGAGAGGATGTGTGTGTGTGTGTGTGTGTGTGTACCTGACTGGCCAGTGAGAGGATGAAGGCCCAGTCCTCCTGCCACTGCTCCTCCCTCAGGGAGAAGTGTAGACCGAAGCTCTGAGAGTACCATGACTCCCACTCCTTCCAACGAGAGTAGAACCTGCGCACACACACATGCGCCCACACACACACATTTTAGATGGGTTGTGGAGGTCATCACTAGGGTTGGGTACCAAAACCCAGTGCTAATATGGCATCGGTACCTATATGACCGGTATGTACTGGACCAAATCAGAACGCAGATTTTCGTGCCTCATTTCAGTGCCACTACCACTTAAATGCCTAAGCTGTCGATTGAAATATATTATGTCCCCCGAAACGGACGTAATAAGCATCATAACCGCACGTCATCCACTGTCAATTTGTGGCAAAACCTCATGCATCGGTTCAGGTACCATTTAGGCAGTCTTAAAAGTATCGATTTGGCACCGGTATCGTAAAAACCCAAACAATACCCAACCCTCGTCATTACTGAACAGGATATGACCGAATCTCCTGGGAGACTGCTCACCAGTGGGAGCAGTCGTGCAGGCTGTCGTGGAGCGTCTTGCGCAGGATCGAGTCCTTGTCATAGATCCCCCATGTTGCCTGGAGGACCGAGTCCAGCAGACAGTCCCCGGCCGTACGGTTCCACAGCGCGTACAGCCGGCTGTCCAGACGAGTCCCTAGCTCGAGGGACCAGTTGATGACCGGGGACTCCTCCTCCAGCTCTGCTCACGTCAGGAAGACAGAGGGAGAAGAGGAGAGAGGACAATGGGAGGAAAAGAGGAAACAGCGTCAGGAAGGAGAACGGTGTGAGTGTGTATATGCGGGTGGGGGGGCGAGGGGGTGCAAAGGACACAGTAGAGTCACTTAATGACTACTCTCTGGTTCTGCAGCAACCGACTGGAGCGTCTGTCCTGTAACCCAATTACAGCAGATGAAATAGGTCACAAGACAACTCAGAGAGCTGCACCAGTAATGACCAGCCCAGGCGGGCACGTAGCGTTCAAGGGACGTGCCATTGGGTAAGTGCATGGAAGGGGAAATGAGAATGCTCAATTAACGTAATTAGAGGGTGAATTGAGGAGATGGGAGGGGTTGGTAAGGTTGGTAGCTGGCCAGTGAATGGCAGATTTAAGCCCTAGCTCTCCCTTCTCCTCACCAGCCCACCTTAGGATTGTGTGAGAAATCTTTACCTTTCTGTACATCTCGGTCCAAAACTTCATCAAACAGCTTTTCCTGGACAGCTGGGGGCAGGTCTTCGATGTCTGCAAAACAAAACAAAACCCAGAAAGCAGTCAAACAAACAACCTTTAGAGCAGTGCCCATCTGAAACTGAAAGCAAAATGTTATCAACCTGTCAAATGTAAACATTAACTTTTTTGTTGTCGGGTCATTTGACTGTGCGGTACTGAACTACGCTCATACACACATGTCTGATGTCATACATGTCTGAGTGTGTCTGAGTGTGTGTGTGTGTGAGCGTGTGTGCGTGCAGACCGGCAGGCAACGTGAAGGTGACCAGGTCAGTGAGGAAGTAGCAGGCAAAATCTCCCTTGCGCTGGTGCAGCGAGGCGGCAATCTCCCTGCGGATCTGCTCCGTCAGCTCAGGGCACGCCATGGCCGGGATGCACTTGGCTGCCTGCTGGCTCACCTGGGGGGCAGAGACAACCATGTTACCAGAGGAGCACCTGGGGGGGAGCACCAGTCAGGAGCACCTGGGGGGCAGAGACAACCATGTTACCAGAGGAGCACCGCAAGCCAGCACGCCATGCTGGGGGCATAGCCCAACAACTGGGCCTCAACTCTGACCCTTTATGATCACGCACCAAAAACACATTCTCAATTGCGTTTCCTGTGAAACTTGTACGGACAACAATTCATTGTTGTGCATACAAAAGGCCTTTATCATACAACATCCCTTAAAAAGAAGACTGAGGATGTCTTTGGCTAGCGCGTCAGCATAACACCCCATTGTCCCCGTTTACCGTCCTCCCATCACATCCCATCCTTCCGGCTTCACTCCTGTCATTGGGTGTGTGGCCTTTCTGGGCGTCAGCTAATAAGGGCTCTGTATGGCACCACCTCACATCAGCTCTGTGGCATCAGTGGACCAATGACAGGGCAGCATTCTGGGCTAATCCTCATCCTAATCCTGAGGGAGCGTTTCTCCTGCATTTAGTCATCATTCAGTCTGTCATGTCTCTAAAGCACAGCATCTAAAAACTGAAACTTAAACGATCAAAGCATTAAAGAATGTGATCGGTTTTAGAAAGTCTCACTTGGGAGACCACTTATTTGCACTTAAGTAACAAGGATAACGTGAAAGACTGCGTTAGTGAGTGAGTGAGTGAGTGAGTGAGTGAGTGAGTGAGTGAGAAATGGTAGAGATTAGAGGGATAGGGGGTGGCCTGCTTCAAAGACTGTGTTTGGAATTCTTGCATGCATAGAACACAGGGCTATCTCTTGACACCTGTCTCTCCAAATCTACAGAATATAAAAACACATTATGCTTACAAGTAGGGTACTTCAATTTCAGTGTCTGAGAACTTTCGCTTTTTTGTTGTTTTCCCATCGATCGCCATGATTCACCGTAAAGAACAATTGCATGCCAGGGTCATTAATATACTGGATTAGCATTCATAAGGTGCTTTGCATAGACCATTTATGGTAAAAAAAATCGGCATGTTCAGGGCAGGGTAAAATGCTGATTCAGGCACACTTGTGGGTAATCTGTGATTTATAAAGGAAACTTTGCTTACAGGTGTGCGTACGCACGGTTTCATAAGTCTGAGATTTTGGGGGCGTACACCATTTTAGGCTTTTGGACGTACACTTTTAGTAAGAATCCTATGCACAGTTTTAGAAATGAGACCCCTGAACCTTATGTTTTAGGTTTGGGTTGGGGCTGTGAAATGAATGGACTGGCCCGTTAATATGCTCAGTACTATATTCCTGGGCTTCGGTACCTCAGAGGAGATTAGCGGATATTATATGGGGCACTGCGCATTTGAGATTTGACGCCCCTTAATCCACTCTCAGTCTAGTGCTGAGAGCCCTACCCTTCCTCCCTCCCTTCTGGAGAACACTCGCCTCTGTCAGCAAGATGGCCAGCATGTCCTGCCTCTGGAAGCGGATGGCCAGATGGACCAGGGTGAAGCTGTCGTCGAAGGCCGAGGGTCGGTTGAGGAGGCGCACCTCATCGGCGCTGAGCTGGCGGGCGATGTCACCACCAGACGACTTGTAGGCCTCCACCGCTGTCAGGTCTCCCTCCACCACACCTGGAGGGCAGAGAAAGAAGGAGAGAGAGGGAGGGGGGGGCGATTGTTCTTTACGGTGAATCATGGCGATCGATGGGAAAACACAGGGCTATCTCTTGCCAGAAGTCACTCCAAGTCTACAGCATATAAAAACATTATGCTTACATTATGTTACTGTAATATGAATAAGATAGACAAATCCAATAACAACCACTGTTGGCAAACAGGTCACAGTAAGGCATAGACATTATATCATGCGCAATATATCATAAGACAAGTTTTTTTCCGAACATCGTACTCATAATGGGACCCTGCAAGTTTGGATCAGAGCCTTAGTGTTTGGAAAAGCTACAGAGAAAAGTCCTAGTCAGTAATTAAATGCAAGATATAATTGACAGCCTGTCATGTTCATTAAAGCCACACAACACCATCCATCAAGTCTGAATGTGCTTCATGCTGTTCCTAGTCACTCTCAATTAATCTGAATTTGCCGACTTAATTCTGGTGCCGATGACCGAGCTAAGTCTCAGAGAGGCAGAGTAAAATATCTAAACATGGCAGGTGCATGAAGCCAGTGGATTCTCCTCAGGCCCCTGACATCAAAGAGTAATTCAAATATGACCTCTAGTCCACACAGCCCCCCTTGTGGACTTTGATGCAAGTGCGCTTCCTACTTAGCTTCTTCTACAATGCAGAACATGATCTGGGGAGAGGCATTACACAAGCTCCAGTTTAGGAAGCCAACTCCTGCTGTTAACCAGTCTCATTTTCTGTTGTTGTGGAAATGAGAGCCAATGGGAGATAGTACTTCAGCGACCACCGGAAAAGTTGGGATTATTATAACAGGATGACTCCATGACGGAGGAGGAACATGCTTTTGTAGGGAAGAAGCCATGAGTTACCTCTTCAGAGGGCTGGGATGTCTCAGAACATCCTGTCATGCCCTAGACTAAGGCAATAGCCAGCAAACAGTCTCAACCTCTCTCAGTGTTAAGATCAGTAGAAGTAGGCTGCCTTCTAAAATGTTTAGCTTTTTGGGGCGTTTACCGAGCATTTAGTTTGGTAATAGACAAAAAAATGTAATAGAGTGCATAAGAAAACATCATGGTCATTAACAAGTATCACAGACTACAGTTGCCATTGCCTGACAAACAAAATGATAATATTACACTTGTTCAAACACTGTGTTTAAACCACTGTCTGTTTTCTTCTGCGGACTCAGTGGGATGTTAAGCTGTGTCCGGTGTAACCAGAGCTGAAACAACATCAGATATTGAATGAGGGAAACACCAGGGCAGAATGAGATGAAGATTGCAAGGAAGTGCTGGTGCTAGGCTTTAAAGATGCTTAAAAGCAAATTCCATGATTTGCTTCTCAGTACATTATATACGTGTGAAATGAGTTCCTGAAAGCATGTGCAAAGCGCAAAAACTTTGTCGCACTGAAATGTGGAGTTAGACCGTTGAACAGTTTCTCTCCTGTTTTCAACTCGGCTTTTGTATAGGCGGGGCAAATACCCAACCTATCTACGTCACAGCGACCTATCTACGTCAGATCACAGACGGTTGCATTCTGTTACTCAGCTGGTATGATGTAATTGAAGTGAATTAAGTAATTAACATATAAAACACTCAGAGACTGCAGGTAGGTCTGTTCTGATATCTGCAATTGATTTAGCTAGTGTTGCTGTTGTTGCCAAATTCAATAAATTTGAGGGGGCAGAGCTTCAGCTCCTTCAGACGACACGCCCCCCCAGTCTCAAGCAGAGAAGATTGCTGATTTTCCCACAACTTCAAAGCCTAATTTAACATACTTGTCTGTGTTTTTTCCCATTCGATTTGGATGGGTAGTTAAGGAAGACTCCAATGGGCTGCTTATCACACAACCAACAGGATCTCAAGACCCCATATTGGAATTCAGTGTCAAGGTTAGAAGGTTTTCTATGCTGCGAGTAAAGTTTTCTAATAATCGTTGAAGGGTTGAAATGTTGGCTAAGCTAACACACTGGCAATAGCTATTCTGTATACTCTATACTCTAACTGTAGCATCAAGTTACACTCACTGCTGGTGTCACAAGGCCTATTCTGTTACTCAACCAGTGTACAAACTCTCCATGGTCAGACAGACACACCAGACACTGGGAGGGCAGTCCGTACGAAGGTCAGGTTTGTGGTCATGTGCTGTTGTTTTTTGCCTGTTGCCTCCATGAGTTGTCAAGTCTATTTTTACAGCTGCGTGCTGCCTGGCTTATACTGACTCTAAGCAGCAGTGTTTACATGCCCTTTTGACTGGGAGCCAGCCAGGGGAGTTTTAGCACCTCCGTCCCTCTCAGCTGAGGTTTGCCAGGCCCATTCATATTCAAGCTCTATGATGTGCTCCCATTAGTCCCATCTACTTGCAAAGCTTTTCACACAAAAACACCAAAACCACTTCTACTAGTTTCCCAAGTCTGGGCTACACATTCCATGTCACTGATTTGTCTTTATATTGCAATCCGTCTGTCGTGTCAAAATAAAACATCATGCCATTACTGCACTCTAGTCTTCTCATAAACTCTGTGCATAATACATTTCTCGAGAATTCTCCATTGCCCAGACTATGCCACAAGCTCGGCCCCATTTATTTCGCTTATAGATCAAGCTCACTATTCAGTTTGTGCATTCAGCGACAGCAAAGAGAACTGGAAAACGCTGGCAGGGCGCAGAAATGCTCTCTTTCAATACCAAAACATGGCTTAGAAAAGCCAGGCTACAGTAGGCCAGGGACACTGACAGGAGTGAGGTCATCCTCTATGTAACAAAGGCGCTTGGAAATTGAATCCAGTGCTATCAGGACAATGACCATAGAAATGATTGCCTCTGGAGCCTCCCTTCTCCGTCACCACTGAGCATGACATCACAGAGGGCCAGAGAAGGCAGCTTTACAATACCACTGTTGTTGTTATGTTGAGGAAGGGACAAGGGCTGTGGGGGCTCTAACTACAGTTCAACTATTCAGGTGAAGGGCTAACAGATAGTAATAATAGTGAAAGTATCCAAACACTATCAGACTTCATACTCTCAATCATGTACTATTGGAGAATATCTGTGTTGGCAGAATCAGGGTCATGAACTAACAGCTGATATGGTGCTTGAGAGTTTTTGGTGGCAGAGTGAAAAGGAACATGCAAGAGTCCCTCCTGTCCTCCAAAAAACAACTCACCAGCACAAGCATTGAGGAACAACCAATCTGTTTTCCTCATGCGGTTTTTAATCTGCTTCATCTTTTTGAAATCCACCTCCTGATCCTCTCTGCTGCTCATGGCTCCAGCTGCCAGCTCAATCCTCTGGAAGTCCATTTTCACATCTGATTCCCTTTTGGAGGTAGGGGGGGACCTTCTCTGGCCCTGGTCCCCACTACAGCCTCCCCGCCACCTGGCCCGGTGCTGCTCATTGATAATGGAGGTGATGGAAGAGGGATTCTCAGATTCAGCCAGTTCTATAGCTTCCAAGTTGTTGGGCTTTGGGTGGTCACACACCACACACTTCTTGGTCTTAGGCCAGTTCTGATAAGTGCAGGCTGAGCATGTCCAGTGCTGTGTGTGGGTGTTGAGTCTGTTCCTGTCATTGTACTCCTCACAGGGGTCTACGGGGGAGGAGGGTGCAGGACGGCAGCCGCCATTGGAGCCTGAAGTCTGAGGGGACTCTGTGGGCCTACAGGTCCTCTGGCGCTGACATAGGCACTGCGTGCAACGGATGGCACGGGGCCAATTCAGGTAAGTGCAAATCTGACAAGACCACTTACTGCTGGTTTCAGCAGTGGTGACTGGCCTGACGCGGGGTCTGGCACTGGAATCTGGGCAGATGAGGAGGCTGCTGCTGCCCTCAGTCCTTGAGGGGTCCCACTCTGGACCTGGTTCTAGAGTAGGACTGCTCTTATAGGGCTCCTCCGTGATGATGGGTCCACTGGGTTTCTGGGCACGGCACATGGTGCACTTGACGGCAGATGGCCAGTTCTCAAAGGTGCAGTAGTCACAGGTCCATTTTACACCTTGTTCCGTCATCATGAATGAGGCTGCACTGGCTGACAGGCTGTTGAAATAAAGAGACAAATGTCAGAGCTCCAAACTGTATATATATACCATATACTTACTTACTGATTGGGAAAACTCATTGGGATTGGTCATCTGTGAAATTTGTGAAGTCTTGGGCCCAACAAACTTGAGTTTCCGACAAATAAACAATGCCCTTTGACCACTGTTATACTACCACACACCACTAGGCTAGGAAGTGAATGACTAAATGTATCCTACCAACGTTTCCATTTGAATAAATAACTATATGTCCCGTATCCCAATTTCAAACAATTTCTGACTACATGTTGAAATAAAAGCTAAACAGTTCTAACAACTAGTAAACAACTGCATCAGAAGTTGATGCAAACATTGAGCATGGCTCAGACTACTCCCTGAAAAAGATTGATAGACAACAAATTGACTTCTGGGTCGAATGTAGCCTACGATAACACTTTAGTTAACCTAATGAGGAAACCAATTAAATTCAGATGGTATAATTTGGAGAAAAAAATAGTAAAGTATAGGACATCTGTATTACATCCCAAGTAAACGGCTCTATTCCAGCTAATAGGCTGAGCTTTTGCTAGTTAGCTGTTGCTAGCTAACAATCTAAATAGAAAAGTAACAGGAATAGTCCTGCGATTTTTTGCATGTGTTGACCCATGTCGGTATAGCTAACTGTTTCTTTCATTTATTATCAGTTGCGGTCTTACCGTTCGTTAGTGCGTTTTCCGAAAGCCGAAACCACAACAAACAGGGCTGTCAGTCCACTCGGGTCCAGTTCCTCCGCCTTCTATACAATTTTTCCCGATAACAGTACTTTTGTCGATCCTTTATCTTTCACATGTTTTCCGTTTGGCATACGATTAGATGTACATTTACCCACGTAATAATATCCACCTTTTTATCTGAGTCATGTTAATAGTTGCTCCATGGTTTACATTGCCTCGGTTGTTAATGGCGGCGACAGGGACAGTAACCTACTGTGGCTGAGCCAAAATAAACCTGCAGTTAGAAAAGGCAGGCAACGTCATGAACCATCTGGTAGTGAACACAATGTCGATTGGCTAGTACTGTTTGTTAAATTATATCTTTGACATGCACTTGATATTTGTTATAGTAGGGGCCTACGTTTTTTATATGCACCTACTGTTGTCATTTTTGTAAATGTATACTGCAGACTTATTTAAACTGTCTAACACTATTTGTTATGGAATGTGAAAGGCAATAAAGTTATTTTTTCAGATGTTTAATGTCAATCAAAACACTTTGCATTAAGTAGAATGTAATGACACAACACTGATCAGAAGATATTTTCTGATTAGAACATAGGAAACACCTTTCTCCTGAATGGACATCGACATGGTCATTGATTCACTTCTCGCTAGCTACTTAGACACTGTCACTTTCAGCTACTGGTTGCACTATCAGTAATATTGCACTATTGTACTTCACTGTACATCACTTAGTTTAGAATAGGTTTATAGCAATAGGTTATTATTAGGCCCTATGTGTATTTAGGGTTTAGTATAGGCCTATTGTATTATTTATATCTGTAGCCTATATTTAGGAAGTTTACTCATTTAAGCTTAGCATAGGTGTAATGTAGGCCTATGTTCTGTGTACTTATATGTTATGTTATGCCAGACGCTTGCGTTGTCTTAAGAGTTTCAGTGCCCAGTCTGACCTTGTGTTCTGTGCATCTGACAATAAGTGCGTTCGACATGATCTGTCTTCATGCAGCGCTGCAGCCGGCTGCAGGCGGCTGACTTGAAACTGTGAATTCTGGTTAGACTTTTTGTCCGACTTGAGACGGCGCCGAGGCTAGGTCGCTGTGACGTAGCCATCAAAGTGCCGTGAGATCGATTCGAGAACTGCCGGCTGTGTAGCCGAGCGCATTTTTTCAAGAGCAACTGCACGGGTTCAAATGACGACACAGCTATTTCATGATTGGCCAGACTCACACACGACAACTTTGACGCGTGTTTTGTAATTATTCCGACACCTTCAGTTTCGCCAATGCTCAAATCCGGACCAAACTATTTGATTGAATAAAACATTTGTTGAAGAAAGGGTTTTGGGCCACCTCTTCTAGGCCTACTAACGGAAAGACTAGGCCCTACGTTTAATTATAAATAAAGTAAAGTAAGCAAACAGCGCTTGATCGGCCATGACTAACATCACAGTTTTTAACTCCTCCCCGACAGCAAGCGGCAACTCTCGTCGGTCGTTTCTTGCAGCCACAGTCGAACGTAGGCTACCTATTAGGTGCGTTCGACATGGACTGCGGCTGTTAGTGAAGAGGCGGACTACACCCAATTTCTTTAACAAATGTAGGCTATAGGCCTAATTCAATTAAACTGTTTAGTCCGGTCCAGAGCATTGGTGAAACTGAAGGTGTCAGAATAGAAACAGAACACGCGTCAAAGTTGTCGTGTGTGAGTCTGCCCAATCATGAAATAGCTGTGTCGTCATTAGAACCCGTGCAGTTGCTCTTGAGAAAATGCGCTCGGCTCGGCTACAGAGCCGGCAGTTCTCCAATCGATCTCACGGTAGCCTACTTTGATATGGCGAGCCTCGGCGCCGTCTCAAGTCGGACCAAAAGTCTAACCAGAATTCACTGTTTCAGCCGGCAGCGCTGCATAAACTCAGTCCATGTCGAACGCACCTATTAAAAGACTTGAACTTCAACTGTCAAATCTGCATCTGACGTCACCGACAAAATGGCAGCCTACTTGAGTCGATTGCACCACATTTCACTCCATGTTACAAGCGTGGATAAAATAGCTTATGATCTAGTTTCTAAATTTAAATTTAATTTATTTGCAGCGAGACTAACTGACAAGTCAAGACAGCTTGCTTTCAGGAAAGGAGCGGCGGTTTTTGTAGTAAACGAGAGATCGAGTCAGACACTTCACGCATTGAATGAAGGAGCGTCTCCCACTACAAGCAATTCTTCTTCACACAAAACATGGAACGACGTGATAAAGCGCAACAGAAAAAACATTGATGACAATTGTCTTTATGATGTCCATCCTCAGTACACCGTGGATACCGCATGCAATGTGTGCTTCGAAGTCGAGGATGTGGAAAGGTCATTCAACTCCCTTCGCAATCAAGGTTGTGAGTTTCTGGTGCCCCCCACTGTGGTGCATGACGAGAGAGGGCTTGTCACGTACTCGGTTGTAAAGTCGATCGTGGGAAATGTGTGCCATACGCTCATTGACAGGACTAAATACGAAGGGATCTTTTTGCCCGGGTTCCTTGACGTCGATAATGTGATCAGTAGTGACTTGGACCAAGTTCCAGATTGTCCAATTACCCATTTTGATCATATAACGTATGCATGCCCAAGAAAAAGTACAGCCGAAGTTATGCGGTGGTATGAGAGGCACTTCGGTTTTCAAAGATTCTTCATCGATAGGTAATATACACGACTACTGAATGCACTGCAGGTAGCCTATAGTCACATACTCATTCTGTAACTATTTACTTGTTTCTTGCTTGTGTTTTTCCCCTTAGTGAAGAGGATGTTGATGAGGGTTATGTGCTAAATCAGGATGGCATCGGACTTCGTCTTACTGCAATGGAGTTTTGGAAATGCAGTGAAAAAGGAATTCAGCTTCCTTTCAAGGATGTGACAGAACCCGATTGCAAGTTTGTAATTGCAGAGTCTCTACCTGAACAAAGTAATAATACTTTCTCAATAAGTTCCTCAATGTATGTGAATATTTTGGACTGTAGCCTATTCATTACAACAATACATTGCATGTATCAAATTGTCAGAATCAGAAAGGGTTTTAATTGCCATGAAAGTTTGCACAGACAAGGAATTTACTTTGGTGCATACATTAAACATATAGGAATCTTACAACTTAAATATGTGGACTATTACTAATGGTACAAAGTCTAACTAATACTATAGGGGATTTATAATATATATAAAGTAGCCATAATTTATTGTGCCACTATTATGCCATAATGTACATCCACACCTAGAAATGTGTGTGCATTATTATGTGTGTCTGTCAGGTAGCAACCAGGTGGATACCTTCTTGGAGCAACACAAAGGTCCAGGGATCCAGCACATTGGTCTGTACACACAAGACATAGTCTCCACTACACAGACAATGGCCACAGCTGGTGTGCATTTCTTCTACCCTCCTCCTGCCTACTACACTGAGGTTGGCCTCCTTTTCTAATAAATATACTTTCTACCATTGTGATGGTTGTCCCTGCTCCTGGGGTCAGTGGCCACTGTATCTATATCCTCTGTACTTGGCAGGTGGGCAAACAGCAGGAGATGGAGGATGCAGGTTACGACCCCCAGATGCTGTCCCAGCATGGGATCCTCCTGGACACAGACCTGCGCCAAGACTCCTCCCCCTCTCACACAACAACTAATCAGAACAAACGGTGAGAGATCAAGAAGTGTGTTTCAATGTACATACAGCTAAACATACTCCTTTGTTCTCTTGTTCTCATCACCCAATCAGCATCTAGTTAAAATATATATATATATATATATATATATGTATATATATATATATACAAGGCTAATCAGTTTGTCTTTATTGCATTTGATTCTGTCCGAACAGGTACCTTCTCCAGGTTTTCACCAAGCCAATATTTGCAGAGGACACCTTCTTCCTCGAGCTGATAGAGAGAAGAGGGGCATCTGGATTTGGGGAGGGTAACATTCGGGCTTTGTGGAGGTCAGTGCAGGCCTATATGGAGAATGAGAGTGCAATGCCACAAAGACAAAACAGTCATGACATCACTGTGCAAACTGGTCAACTTTGACGGCCATTTGATTCTAAATATGATAAATGTATACTGTTAAAGCACTTGAAAGAACCTTACATGTACTGTAAATGTGTTTTATAATCTGATGGTACAAATATATTGGTGGGTTGCTTTGACCAGAGAGAGTTTGTCACACTAAATAAAGTGATACCACAAGAAGTCATCCAAAGTGTCAGTACTTTCTATAATTATATACCATGACTACGAAGCTGCCATATCCTTGACTCTCAAAGACATTTGTTCTTGTTTTAGAACCTGTCTGAACAATCATCTTGGTGTAACAGTGCCACACTGACACACATTGGCTTACTGTAGGGCGGAAAAACATTATCCACACCTTAAAACTTTAAGATTATGGTGCCTTTCAACCAAGACTAAACCTCAAACATTTACTCCAAATGGTAGCCATCTATGATCCTGAGCTTCCATGGTAAAATGTAGATGCACTTCCATGACCATGGCTGCACCTGCATTGGAAATTCATGAAGAGTTAGTGGTGGTATATAATGTACTGTGATGGATTGGTCCTGTGGACCGGAGTCTCCTGATATTAATTACTGTAGACTTGGAATCTCAATTAGCTTGGATCTAAGTGGAAGTCTGACAGCGGCCTTGTCATCACGTCTGGTCTATAGAAGCCAGATGTCCCTTTTATGCTTTATTCTAGATATTATTTGTCATTGGTCACTCCCAGTAATAAAGGACCTGATATTCAGCCTCTCAGTTTGGTCATTGTACAGGTGCCATGAAGCACATTTATACATATCACATTGTATGTAATTACATTGTACAATTGGTAAATTGGATGTCATATTACCGGGCAGTAGTCAGTTGTGACAAAGTCTTCAGTTCATTCAGAAAATAGACAATACACAAGCTCAATCAAACCTTTAACACAGTTTATCCTTTGTGGGCCAGGGTGTGCGGTTTATTAAAACCTTTTGGCATTTAGGATTATTTGGAACCTCCAGGCCTCTAGCCATCTGCCCTGTGGTCATAAAGCCCCCCTAATTGCACCGGGGTCTAGGCTTATTCTGTTCAGTATGGTGTGCATGTATAATTGATTAATACTGCCCCCTATGGTCTCATGAAACACAGCACAGAGAAAAATGTGTGACACTAATATGAACAGTTGAAAAAAAATAGGACGATGTCTCTGAGGAATAGTATTAACATCTGAAGCCTACAGACACACGCTCACTTTGCGTTGTCAATGTTTTAAACTTTTGCTTCAAAATGAGAGGCTATATACCACCTAAAATATTGCAACAAAGAGGCACTGTATGACTAAACAATATTGCTGCTTTAGCTGTCACATCACATAAGTTAATTCACTGTAATGGATTGAAGTTAATATTGAAGCCTTGTAGGGGTGGGGTACCGAGGCTCACCCCTGGCGGACACCATTGTTAATCAGAGGGTAACATCTGCTGTGTGCCACTAATCTCTTTTAGCAGGGCAGACTGTCCGCCTACAAGGTTCAGACTGTCTGCTACTTGTGTTAAAGGACATCAAGGATTTGTCTCCCCCAATACATAAGGGAGGGAGAAAACTTGTAGGATACATAGCCAAACCCCTAACTTCATTTTTGAGTCATGCACCTCACACATTTTATGATTTGAGAACTAATGTATTATAAATAAAAACTACTCATTATTTAGCTCACTATTGTTAAGCTGCTGGAACTGACAAGTATTTCCGCAATTTACATTTGGAATTAATAAAATACCTACCAATTATTAATGATTTTACATTTTATAGTATGAGTTATATTCATGTATACATCTAGATATTAAAAACCCGTTTAAAAATCACACATGGCTGTATAATTATTACTACTTATATACAACTACCCTCTAAGCATGGTTCTGTAGGTGCCTGTGGCAAAACACAACAAATTGTTGCTTTCGATTACTGCGGAGCAGACTAGACCATGACTTGGGTAGAGGAAGGTTCATTGGCTATCCACAGCTCTAATAAAATAAGTAAGTTTGTATCTTTGCTTATAAAAAAGGTCATTAGTTTTACTATTTCATACAGTTGTACCCAGACGTGCGTGCTATCGAGAAACAATATGCTCATAATTATGTCTCATAAACAATCACCCCTATGACAATGGTTTTTCCCTTGAGCTCGTGCTGTCACAGATTGCAAACTTCTCCTTCAGTCCCGTGGAGTGGATGTGGGAGTTAGTTTCAGCTGCCTTAGTTCATAGACTCCATGACTTGTTTTTGCCATCTTTACGCGAAAACCTGAAAATGGTCTAGCAGGCTTAACCATCAATTGTGGGAGTCAGGGAGGCATTGGACTTATGAGATGCACAGCTTGATAATTGTGAGTTCTCCAGTTAGCCACTGTTTTTTTGCTGGCAAATAATGATGACTTGCTAGTTAGTTCACAGAGTTCATTGCCATGTACAAACGAAGTTATTTCATGTTCGATGACATGTGAGTATTATGATGCTGCTCTATAGCTTAGCTTCTGCATTGAGCCATAAAACTAGCTAATGATTTGATAAAGTTTTTCTTATACCCCATTTCTTTGTCTGGCCGACAGAAGAACGTTAACGCTGGAAAATACTAGTTTCCCAACTTCTGTCTGGCAAAAGAAGGTTGTGTAGCTAACTAGACTGCAACTTAGCTAACGCTAATGGACAGATACGTGTTTTAAGGAACTTCACCATGATTTAACTACAGTTAGTAGCCTACTGGATCATGAGTTTACAGTTTATTGTTAGATGATGGAAATTGTTTCTTCGTTCTATGAGCAAAAATAACTTAACTATCAAACTAACATATCCAACAAGTTTATAGTCGAATAATGTTCTCTATGCCTTTGAACACTTGAGTATTTAACATCAATTTGACACCTATATAAATAGCTAACTAATTAGTTAAAGAACAAAGCTCGTACATTGAGCTATAAGTATGGCTGCGCTTGTGCAGTGCTGTGGCAAGCTATTGGCTGCGCATGACAACTAGGGTAGCAGAGCGCTAGACAATTTACTAGGGAGACCATAGTTGGCTATCCACTAGTTATTACATAGTTAGTTGTCGAGAATGTTTTGCTTTGTTTCGTCCTAAACTCAACCCACAAGCTTGGATTTGGACTTGCTTAGTTTGCAAGCCAGATGGGTCTGAAGTTGGCTTTACCCAGGCTGCTGCATTGCAGTCCTAGCCAGTCTTAGTCCAATGCTGTTCTAGTCAGTCTTAGTCCATTGAAGTCCTAGCCAGTCTGTCGATTGCAGTCCTACCCAGTCTTAGTCCATTGCAGTCCTATCCGCTATCCAAACAGTGTCAGAGTGGGCTTATAGCAAGTGGTTGTACTGGTATGCTTCTACAGGCCTTTGCATTTCATTCATGGTGGGGTAGGTTGAGACTTTACTAGAAGAATTGGTGAGGCCAGCTAATGCCTTTTATGTTACTATGCAGTTTCACTGGAATGTTGACAACCTTATCAGTATCACCCAACGCTCAGGTTAGACTATTTGACAGAATCTTTCTCTATGGTGCAGAGCCCTAAGACAGAAGCTTTGAACTGGGTTCAGTTAAACTGGACTGACCATATTTTCAATGCGTGATTGCACTGGTATTTTAACACTGTTAAACTTACTAGCTTCTCTTTGTGATGGGACAGATAGACAGGACCAATGCATAAAAGCATTACCGTGTTTTTCGGAAATAAAGCCGCGGCTTGTACCCCGATTTTACTGTTTTCTTGTGGTTGTAGGCTACGGCTTATATTTCTAAGCGGCTTTAGCCCGGTTTTAGAACAAAAAAGTGGCTTCGTCCCAAAAGATCTCTACAGACCGTGCAGCTAATTTAAAGCTGAACACTTGAACGGGGGCTTATTATTTGAAACAGGAATGTGTTGTCTCAGTTACACTATCAGGGCTTGGAAATGCAGTGACTTGCTTTTAAAGTAAGCAAATGGCTAGTAGAACATAACATTTCTTATTATATGGCAACAACAGTACGAGCGTTCTGATTGGCTTAATGGGTAGTCATGGCAGCCGCGTATTCAGACCTCCTTGCCGGTCTGATACGGATCCTTATTGCCCTCTGACGTAATCTTCAAAATGAGCGATATCGAGGAGTCAGAGTTTTACTATCCAGATGATAATGAAGACATCAACAGCGAGTAGGAAATTCTTAACTTTCTAAAAGAGCAGAAAAGTGTGAACACAGAGAGAAAAACGACAAGCGCTAGGCAGATTGCTAGGTTTGGTTGCTCAGATTTCAGATTGGTTGCTAGGCAACACCTGAAACACACCATGAGAAGACTTGAGAGCTGAAAAAAATTATGTTGTTTTCTATTTACAATTAGGCTACCATTTACAGAGCTAAAAATGTCATATAATAAACAACTTACTAATCTCGACCGTTCGGTCGCTATCTCGGTCGATACGTTAAAGCTTCAGGCATGACCTCACCCTTGGTTCGTAAGTAGCTAGCTAATAATAATTTCTGTAAATCAAACAGCTGCAAGACCCAGTGAAATGTTATGTACAGCTAGCAAACTAACGTTAGCTAGCATCGCTAACGACATTGGCTAATTCAAATTCGGTAGGCTATCCTCAGGATTTGCAAGTTAGCTAAACTATATTTAAAAAAACATTGTAGACATAACAATGGATTTTGCCACTTAATGAGTGACTTGGCTTTATTTCTAGACATAGCCTACTATCCACAACCGAAGTGTGTTACACAATGCTGTAAGATCGCCTATACTCGTGCATTGCTTGGCAATTTGGTATCATTGTTCCCGTATCAAGTGCAGTATATATTCCAGTGCGGTTTATACTCCGATTAACAAACACAAAGCTCCCATTCTGGTGGGGTGCGGTTTATAGAAAATGCGGCTTATGTTCCGAAAAATAAGATATACACAATTTATTCATAGCATGTTAAGCTTTTCCTTGGGTTTGAAATCCTGTTTGCTGTGTAGCCTGTGTGTACAATTCTGTGAGCTCCTGCCACATCAATTTGCTTGCCGAACCCCTTTCCCTTTCATAAGGGATTTTGGAACAGACTCTTACAGATCAGTGTGCTAGTTACTGGGGTGGTGTGACAGTAGTGACCCCTATTTCTCTCATTGCTAATTAAAATGCGGATTTGAGCAATTCTTTGCATTAAGGTTACATTAACTACCATGCAACTGCATAGCCAGATACCTATCGTAACAACATTGTAGTTACAGAATTGCAATCTATGCTTCATTACGGTTTAGCAGTATTTATTTATGTATTACACAAGGGGTGTTAGGGAGGTTGGGTTTTTCAGGGGTAAATGGATGTTACTGATGATCTTGTTTTGATAACACACAGTGTTTCCATGATAGTATCAATTAGAATCTAGCTTTATTCAGACAATGCAGACAATTCTGAATTTTTTTGGGGCAACTGCTATTATCCGAATGTATATGGCAGTGAATAAATCGAATTATTGGTCTCAAGCATGCGCAAAGACGCAGTCAAAGTCCAGTTCCTAGTCCAATTCACCTACTACAAGCATGCAATGTCCGAATTATCAACCGACTTGGACCGAGTTATCTCAGGGTGTCGATCGGATCTTAGTCGAACCGCAATTATTCGAACAAAGGTGTTTACAAGAAAGGGATATTTCTATTTCAGTCCAAATAAGCCATTTGAATCCATGTAACCACAGTGACATTCTTCAACTGCCCCTTTACAGCACCCACTTACCCCTACCTTTCCCCATACTGTGCCTTCTTACACTTTTGTGGTAACCTATACCACTAACACTTAATGCCATATAAATACATGAGCAATTCCTTAGTATTTATAATGTTTTAACTGACGGTATAGCTGTGTAGTTACTTGGTAGTTAAATGTCCCATGACATGAAAACTTCACTTTAGAAGGTTATTTAACATTAATATGAGTTCCCCTAGCCTGCCTTTGGTCCCCTGGTGGCTAGAAATTTAGATAGGTGTAAACCAAGCCCTGGGTATTCTTCTCCGCCTTTGAGAAAATGAGTGCTCATCCGCTCGGTTTTGAAAATCCCCCTATTGTGACGTCACAACAGGGAAGGTTACCTCCCCTTTGCTTTGCCTGCACAGAGAACTTGGCCCACCAATGAACATGAGCTACGACCGTGCAAGCGCAACATTTGTTTTTCCTCGAGACATCATGGCTTACAAACGACCGAAGCATGGCAGTTAGCCCTGCCTCTTTCTTCCTCATAGCATTTAAAGCTACAGACACAGAAACGGCACGTCCTGAGGAAAGCTCATTGTGGGACTGCTCGTAGTGGCTGTAATTCTGTACCAAGGCTGAATTTCAGGGAAAGAGACTTCAGATACAGTTTTAGGGGACCACTAAGGCTTATATAAAAGCATCCAAAAACAGCATGTCATGGGATCTTTAATGTAACCCTTATGTAAAATGTTGCCAAGAATTCTCTTGAAATCCAAGGGATGGCCATGTTAAGACACAATTATTATTTCATGCTCATTTCTATACATTGCTATGTCCGCAGTGGCAGCAGAGACATGTCACATTTGTTCTTAGCCCCATCGTAGTTAAGAGACATATCAGACATGCATATTCATGTGGACAACATTTCTCCAGAGCTGGGACAGTTTGCCTCAAAGGCATGTTTACAGACATCAACTAACCTCTTGTTCCGAACAAATGTATACATAGCAAGTGACTATGTTCAAGATAATTAAACAGCAGGCCTTCTTTAAGAAGCTGTCCTCCTTTGCTGCTATGCATGGCCTTGCTGGGGCTTTGTGTTTATGATAAGTGGGCAGCTGCAAGGCTTGTGAAACCATCTCTGTGCCCCAGACCCTCAATTCCAAAACCTATAGAGGTCTCCAATCTATGCACACTTTTCACTCAACTTTATGTTGATCAGATCATCAAACCCAGGCACCATAACCCTGTGTTCTTCCCGTGTTTGTGGTCATTTCAGAAGTGGACAAATAGATTCAGTCTGTCTTTTCTTGTGTCCACAAGGTAATTGTCACTTTATAATCCCATACATATCACAGTCCTACTCTTGTATGGTTGGAGCAAAATCACCCCTTTTCAATTTAGTGAGCCAGTTGGCACTAGCCATCGTGATCATAAATTATGACACCAAATATGGATCAAGCTGAGACTTATGAAAGACATGTAGGCAGGCCTATTGCTCAGCACAGCCCATGGCTCTGGGACAGTTCTACTTTGAGGAACATGCATATTTTTCCCATCAGGAGGTGAGCTTAGTGTTGCTGTCTCCTCAGGCACTAGTGATCACCGGCAGAAAGGCGCAAATCCCTAAATTGTATTTCATCGCCTGTGGTCGGGGCCTGCTGTCTCAAGTGGCAAGCAGACACAAGGATTACTGAGACGGCCTCAATCCCAAGATTGTTCACTATGTGACTATGAGACCACAGATCCAGCATCCTTATTTAAATCCTGGCTTGTTAACCTGGAATTGTTAACGAGAATTTAATGTATGGAATAGGATATGTTTTTCCATAGTCAGCAGTGCTTCCCCTATGATTTGTTTCTGTAGGGGCGGTAGACCAAAATGTTGCCTCCCATTCATTTTCAATGGAAGTCACGTAACAGTGTGAGATACCTGCAACGTTGAGCAGGCAGGCAGCCTAGCAAGAGGACCGAACCCTATCATATGTGTTTATTAGAGGAGTTATTCTCAAATGGGGGTAAGCATATCCCTAGGGCTACGTTGCGGTACTGTAGGGCAGTGCTTCTCAATCTTTTTTCAATAATTTACCCCTATAAAAGAAAATCTCAGCCAAGTACCACCCTGACCGGCCCCAAACATTTGAGATAGAAATAAAGCCTATGACTACGATATAGTGATGTGCCATCAGGATTGTAAAACATATTGTAGTATAATTTTTTTTAAATATAAATCTCACGTACCCCCTTAGCATATGTGGATAGTGAGCAACGTCAGTATGTTGACAGTCTACACAAAACTAGCTAGCATAGCACAGCTAGCAAAGTTTATGCAAGAAAGTATGCTATTCCCAGCACCACACGGAGCCGCTCGCAAGGAGCGAATAGGCACATTTTCGTCTGTGGATCTAGTTGACTCATCGATGGGTAATCAGGTCAGAGAATGTCTAATATAGAACGGAGAACTGTCACTCTTGGGAAACTTCCGGCTTCTGAAATGGTTGCAGTTCCACTCTGGTTCCATATGAGGGCACTAACGAGCGAGGGCAAAATGAATGGAGGTCTATGGAGCTATACCCCTCAAAATCCACTTTTCTCAGGATATCATTTTTTGTCTAGTAATTTGAATTCTGAATTCGAAAGGGGAGGCAAAATAATACACACTGCTGGGTGTAATTTTTTTTTAAGTCGCCTTTCTGTTCTAAAAAGCCTTTTAAAATGTCAATGACGTCATACACATCATATGCTGGATAATATGAATAAAAGCGTCTGCTAAAAATGAATAAATGATACTGCTTTACGGCAAGCTTTGGTCACTTCCTTTTTTCTCTCGAGGCACTGATAACACAGCTGACAGGTTAGGCTCCCCCTATCCGTACACAGTCACGAGTTTTGGCTTGCTAATGTTGTTGCTAATGTTGCTAATGCTCTGACATTCTGATTCCGCTTCAGATGCCATCAAGCGGGATCTCTGGTCGTAGTTAGTCCTTCACTAATCAATCAGCATTCATTAGCAGAATGCTAGCGTGTAAGAAATCAAAAGGACATAAGTACTCGTTCATTCAACTTTCAACTTATAATCGATGTCGAACATGAAACAACTACAATCAAATCTGAGACAATCAGGCAAAAGAGACAAATTTAGCCGTTTCGGTCCATGGACTTCTATTCAGCATGCACTCGCTCGCAATCACCCCCAGTGGAATTCTGGTGGAACTGCAACCAAATTTGGTACAATGGGGCTTAATAGGGAGTGGACAGGCTCTCCTTAAACAGGCTCTGATCAGGTGTTTATGGACTGTAAAAAGAATGGACAGCTGTGAAAAGTGAAACATCTCGATCGCCCCTGGTGGCTGACTGTAGTAACTCAAAAATATTAAAGATTACACTCTGGAATACTAGAGAGCATACCATTTCTGGGGAAATTGTGAGGGTGTGCCTGCTTGTCCGTCCCTTTAAGTTTTTCCCTTCTAGTAATATTTTCAAGCATTTAGCCTACTCACAGTTTATTGCATAATAATTCATTAAGAACACCCTTGGAAAGAAGCTACTGTAACAACGTTATCACTGGAAATATTTCAGATGGAATCGCATTTCAAACAGTAGCTCTATGTCTGCTAACTTATGACATGCCCCCAAAAACGTAAATAAGCTTGACATTTATTTAGTGGAAAATCGCTCATGCATAAAAAGCTCAATAGCGATCATTGTCAGTAACAACGCAAAATGCGATAGAACCCTTTGTGGAGAAGCTGTCCCGGTAAATTGTATACTACAGTGTTCGTCTTGGTGGCGATCGTTGGTTGAACGTTCCGTTGTACGGTTTAGGCTGAAATTAAATATTGCTTTCATGAACAGATTGACAAGTTTAGGCTGTGTCAATGAAGTTCGGGTTAGTAGTCAGACAGTTTCACCTATTGAAATACTTTGAGTGTGCCGAACATGTTCTGTCGCCGTTTGACTTCCTACTGTAAACAGCTGTGGATGTTTTTGTTAGCTACACAGTGTCTCGCGTAGGCTACAGCGTTGCAGTACTGGTTTGAAATTACAGGTAATGATTATTTCACCAACAAATCGTTTACTTGTAATCTAATGTCATAATAAATCGTACAACGAAAATGTATTTGTGAGTAATGTTTATTTTAACGATTGAAAACAGATGCATCATAGACCGCTGTAGTATGTGTTGCCCGGGCAACATAGGCTAATGTCATGATGCTAATGCTTCAGTGAAATAGTAGACTACCGTTTCCGAAAGTAGATGTAGTTCCTCAATAATATCAGCTTATATCGTACATTACACTTCACAATTGTGTTTCATATCACAAAGTAAAATGAGTAAATAGTTATCACCCTGGCCTCTTTGCTTGTGGCGTTTCTGCAGCTGCCTTGTAGTAGCGTTAAAGCTATAGTTAGCCTAGCTATCTCCCAGAAGTTAACAAGCTGCTAAACTAATGTTCTGCTAGAGGTAGTCACGTGTGTTTCGTGACGTTAGTAGCGTCAGTGACTGTGGCTAGCAAGTTAGCCAGGTAAATAAAAAGACAAGCAACTCAATGGCTACCAACTTTTGACATGACGTTTTCTAAGTAATCAAAATATTGACGGATGCTTAGGGGGGCGGCACGATACCATCCTTGCTGTGCTGCAACAGTCTCTATGCACGTCGTATCTAATGCGTCGTTGCTAACATGTGCCGACGCTGTGACGTAGGCTATTATAACTGAGTAGTCTACCCTTTGCCGACAAAATCAACTTTATGCCACAAAAACGTTGTATCCTCCTAAACTGTGCAATGGAACGTAAACAAAAGTAATGCCAACGCAATCGAGACCAAGACGAAACTTTTGACACTGTCGTTTTCTATGTAGTCCAAATATTGACCGAGCCTTAGGGGGGCAAAAAGAATAAATAAATATATGTGAGATAACAAAGGATGTACCATGACTTCGTGGCACACCCAATAACATTTGTAGACTACAGTATTTTATTGAATATGTAGGCTACTTATTTCCCCTATATTGTACAAGTTGTGAGCTTGTATTTCCTATTTTGTGTGCTCCAGATGGCAAGTAGACTCGTTGATGGCTAATACTAAATGTACCATGAAAGGCGCTTCATCTAGGCTGGGATGTCGAGTGTTAACCTCTTCGGTGTAGGCCTACAGCTGTGTTCTCAGGTAAAGGAAAAGCCTTCTCATGAAAAATAATTGTTCCAGTCTAACCAACTCAGAGTTTTTGTCAAACATGCCTGACAGGCATGTTTTGTTTTTTTAAACCCTTAGTTCGAACCCGTTGTTACCTCAGGGAAAGAACGGCCCAAGTATGAATTTAACCATTCCCATTCCTTTTTTGTAGATAGCTTCTTACTGAATTAATGTTTGTGCTACTCACTGCACAACCCAAAAGGAAAAGTAAGCACAACTTATACATGGCTGACACTAGTTGACCCCTCCCCCCTCCTTGAGTTTATTGGGTGTGCCACGACTTCGTCGGCACATCCTTTGTTATCTCACATATATCTTCATCATCTTATTATTATTGCCCCCCTAAGGCTCGGTCAATATTTGGACTACATAGAAAACGTTGATGTCAAAAGTTTCGTCTTGGTCTCGATTGAGTTGCTTGTATCAGAATTTACGTTCCGTTGCACAGTTTAGGACCATACAACTATTTGTGGCATAAAGTTTATTTTGTCGGCAAAGGGTACTCAGTTCTAGCCTACGTCACTGCGTCAGAACACTAGCAACGAGGCATGGATACATAGTGATAGAGACGTTCTAGCAGGCAAATTGGAGTTAAGATTATGAGTGAAAAATCCCACCCCAAAATATCCAACCGGTTGGGTTTTGTTGAGAAAGCGATTTCGAGTGGTACAATAGACCACATTTATTTATATTATAGTGAAAGTCGCAAGTGAGAGACGGACAGTGCTGAAGCATGGGGAAGGACATCTCGGATTTTTGATTTAGGTCGTGAAAGTCTTTGCAATTTGAGCGAATGCGGGTCGCCCCTGAGACCGGCTAGTCTTTGCTTAGCTTCCAAGTATGGAACGCCGATTTAGTCAAAATTAAATAAATAAATAGATCTGTAAATAAATACATAAATATATAAATATGGCTATGAAATAAAGCCTACATTTTTAAAAGATGGCAATAAATATATAAATAATAAATGTATTTATTTCAAATAAAATGACATGACATTTATTTATTTAATGGGACTTTTATTTCCTAATGCCACATTTATTTATTTTTTGAGACTTTTACACTCCACATTCATTTCCACATATATTACCACACCACATTTATTTCCACTCCACATTTATTACCACTCCACATTTATTACCACTCCACATTTATTTCCGATCTCACATGCAAACGAGAGGGGCGTGGTTATCTTCAGACCAACGCATGCGGCACAAGATCGAAGGCAGATAGGGACCTATGATAGGGACACCTAGATTCGGTAGATGAAGGTGTCATGGTGTCAGAGATTGCTTGCTGGCCTTATAGATCAAATTGATCAGCATGGCTTGTCAGGATATATTATTTTGGCACACATTGTAGATTTTGTGGGTTGGGCGGATAAGTGCTCTACAGAACATAGATATTGACCACAAAGTCTTAAATGGTTTGAGACTTATCGAACACCGTGTTCGTGTGCAAGACGGCAACTGTAGAAATCCACCATGGGGCTCAACATAATCTTTCTTAGGGTTAAGAGTATTTTGATCGTAAGCTATTGTCTGGGTTCACAGTGACGATTTAAGTCATGTGTAGTTTCATAAGGGGTTGTGGTATGTTATCTTGGGAAATTTGGCTATTGCATCAAGACAACCCCAAATACGTGATTAGCCTACACATTCGGGTATTTTCTGGTGTGCTCACGATAACCAGTTGTTTTCGATGAACCCAGGCCATACGAAATATTGCCTGAATGCCTGAATTTGTGACTAAAAGTTACATCCATGAGCATACAGCAGCAAATATGAGATGCGACTTGAAAATCGTCAATAATGTTGAATGTGTGAATTCGTGACGATTCTGGTGATAGAGCGAGGTAGATAGGTGTCCCTATCTGCCTTCGATCTTGTGCAGCTGCGTTGGTCTGAAGATAACCACGCCCCTCTCGTTTGCATGTGAGATTGGAAATAAATGTGGAGTGGTAATAAATGTGGAGTGGTAATAAATGTGGAGTGGAAATAAATGTGGTGTGGTAATATATGTGGAAATGAATGTGGAGTGTAAAAGTCATGTGGCATTAGGAAATAAAAGTCCCATTAAATAAATAAATGTTGTCTTTACAAAAACGTCATTTTGAAATAAATACATGTATTTTTTATATATTTATTGCCATCTCTTTTAATTTTAGGCTTTATTTCATAGCCATATTTATATATTTATGTATTTATATATTTATTTACAGATCTATTTATTTATTTCATTTGGACTAAATCGGCGTTCCATATCCAAGACAGTAGGCTACACACCATTGACATATTTATATGGTGTGTATTGAGTGAGGCGCGGTGTATCGAGTCAAATAATTTTGCTTAAGATATGGCGATTGCGAAGACAGCCAGCGGGTCAGCATATTTTTGTGATTTGCGTGAAACTTGGAATTTGAGTGAGACCGCATCTTGTTTTGACGTTAGACTCAGAGTCAGACTCAGTCGCACTGGCAGTGTTTAGTACTGTCCTCATTTCCGAGGCGTTCAAACAATCAGCAGCCAGCTTGCCTCTTGCAAACTTCTTTTGAATTAGCCATTTCCCCCTAAATTAATGTCTAATTTATTTATGTTTTGGGGGGCCATATTTTGGGGGGCCATATTTTCAGTTAGCAGACGGCACTGTTATTGCCAGATATTGCCAGTGACAACGTTGTTACAGTAGCTTGTTTCAAAGGGGGTTCTTTTGTTTCAAAGAGGAATCTTAATGAATTATGCAATATGAGTAGGCTAAATGCTTGAAAATATCACTAGAATGGAAACATTTAAGGGAACGGACCAAAAAACTGAAGCATGCAGCTCAAAAAATTTCCACAAAATGTTTGTGTGGCAACCCTTAATAAATGGTCACCGCCACTGCTGTTGTCAGTCTGCCACAGCACAACCCAACCATCCAGAGATGAGGAGCGCTGCTCTGTACCCCCCACACTCCTGTCCCTCCCCGAGAGATTAGGCCTCTCAGCTGTCATTATTGCTTATGCCCTGACCCTGGTAAAAGATTCTTGGTTGTCAGAAAGTTTTCACAGATTACATATAAAGGATTATGGAGGATGGAGAGGCACTGGGTTGTCTACGATAGTAACCACCCCTTTCTTCGGCCATTTATCAGCCCATTGAAGTACAGTAGGTGATTTGCGGTTTACCAACATCTCCAAATCACGAGATGTCGTTATCTGTTGCGAATATCTGTGGAAACAGGACAGAATGTCTCTGACCAGCTCATCGGAGAGAGTTTCTAGGTATGCCTTGCGCGTTTGTTTTACCTTCTCGTCCTTGCATGAGAAACTCCAAGTCCTTGCCAATGCCTACTCTAGTCAAGGAGAGAATTTCTCAAGGTACGTTTTTTTTCACCCCCTGAGCGCTCTTCTTTATTCTGTCTAAACACGTTTTAAATGCCCAAAAAGTTTTCAAATCTACTGTATTGCCTTCTCTCCTCTCCTGTAGACCTTTCATTTGGGGATGACAAGTGTGTTCCGAGTCCCTGGACCTTCAGGGGATGGGATTTTTACTTGGTTCAACTTGTTCTTAATGTCATACATGCATAGAGCTATAACAAGATAATATAAGATATCCTAAATCTAGACTAATACAATTTTTCTTGATAGGCCACTTATTATTATGTGTCAGGTAGAGGTGTTGTGGATATCTTCTCTACTCGTTGTTGATCAGAGAATTACTTGGTCTATAGGATGGTGTTTAAAAAATCCATGTCCTCTCGGCGTTAACGTCATTATGGGTAATGTATTAATTGTGTGCTAGGCTACAGAATATCTCTGGTTGTCTCCGGCTGGGAACATGTTGCTAGTTAGCAGTCACACACGTGATAAACTTGCTGCTCTACCTTATTTGTCCTATCTTTGTGCTTTAATGAAGGATATTCACACATGTAAATTCAGTCAAGAACATTGCATTGCTTTAATGTATTTTCCCCTCTAGGGTTAAAGGGGTCATTGATTGCAGAACCAAATTTACCTTGTCACAGTTGAATAACAACAGTTCAGTGGGTAAAATGGACATACAGTGAACCCCAAAGTCCATTGACACCTCTTTCCAAATCTCACAATTTAGCTGTTAGCTTGCATCACAGCTGCAAGCTGTAGTATGATGTTGTCGCTAACAGTTATTAGCAATGCTAACGTATCCTGCCTGTATAGCATCGGTAGAATGTGTGATGATTTTGTTTATTGGCAATGGGGCTAACGGTATTTCATGTTCCTGATTATGTTTAATTCAAATACATAACCTGTGTTGTCATGTAAATCTACAATTCAAGATGCATGTTTGTCCAGATACATTTTTCAGCAAGATAGCTAGAGCTAACTGAAGCTGAGTTGAATCACTATAGTTTGTTTGCTAAGCTGTAGTGCTAACGTTACCCACCTAAGGCGATCCTGTTTGCTTCGACAACAGAAGTGGAAACAACTAACTTAATCATTTCAAATGATATCTAGTCAATCTGTTGAAAACAGTGGTATGTAGACAATAGATTTAGTTGTATGTTTTTATTTCAACTCTCCAACTTTGTTGTTTCAGTGAGTGCTGTTGGCCATGGCGCGTCTTTGCTCTGCAGCTTCACTCGTTGTAAACCAACCAATCAGCGCGCAGCTCATCTTATATATTCATGAGCATACCATAAAAGGAGAAAACCTAGCGTTTTTTTCCTGGGACAATTTCACTGGAAGCATCAGGGGGAATAGAACAGCACCTGGGCAATTTTCAGCCCAACCAATGTTACATACCCTATTTGGAGACCTTAAGGGAAAGTGTGAAATACCCCCCCCAAAAACTGTCAATGACCCCTTTAAAAGGAAAATGTGTGTTTTAAAAGGGGACTTGGTTTCTTAAGTTGTTGTTGTGATGTTATAAGTGTTTGATGATGGAAATCATATGCTGGGTGCAAACACAGCCTGGCCCAGCGCAGTCAGCCACAAGCTTGTGCTTGTGATTCAATTTTCTTTTCTATATTTTTCCTCCTTTTTTTCTGTCCCTGATCCTCTGATGTCATCTCTTTGCTTTCCCACGTTTCTCATCAACGGGACAACGCGCTTTTGTCTCACGGACAACACCACTCTCTCTCTATCTCTCTGTTGTGTCATATATTTGACACTCTCAGTCCACCATCACTCTACATCTCTCTACATTTATCCATCCATCCATTTCTATCTCTAAAGTGTTGCTTTAATCAGACTCTGATTACGCTCCATAGATCCACATCTGGCACTAATCAGCTGGTTTGCATCCATCGATGCAGCGCTAATGTGCAAGGGGTTGTTTTGATAACCACAAGGTCACAGCGCTGCTATTCCGAGCCCCAGAGCCCCAGATTCAATTACACAACTCTGACTTTGCTCTGCTACAATCCCCTATTCCTGTGGAACACTCGCGAGAGACTTGCGCTCTCTCATATGACCAATGATCACTAATGGTCATTCAGTACAATAACATGGTTCAGATTACCAACTGTGATGGCATGTTGAGGAAATTACACAGAAAGTTGTGAGGGAGGGCAGATAAACTCAAAAGTCCCAACTGTGAAAACAATCCTGTACGGGCCTAATGCCGACGCTACGCCTAGAATGCATTAAGTAGGCCTACGAGAAGTACAATACTTGCTGACACCAGAATTAAAGTTTTCAGAATTGAGGCTTTCGAGGAATGAGATGGCGCCAGTGTGTTTGTCGGCACGCCGTCTACCTAATTTTTCTCTAACATTTCTGTCCGCTCGATTTTTATTTGCCTTTTATCTGTTTGTAGTCTGTGTTTGGTCACTATCAATTGGTGTGGATACTCTGTTGACATACGACAGACAAACTTTAATCTGGATAAAGCATTCGATTGAATCCCGTCTACCTGGATGCCCTACTCTTTATGAGTTTCACAATTTTCGATCTCCCGTGAGTACCTCTAATCGCTTTCCTTGCTGGATTCCGCGCCATAGGAAGCGCCGTAGGAAAAGGGGAAATCGCTCTGGTATTCGCGTGAGGATCAGGAGGGCAGTTAATACCTCCTTTTTGCAACCCTCATCTAAATTCCCATGGAATATCACACCATCTTTGTCTCGTCGTTCTCTGGATCCTAGTTATTCCTGTCATGTGCACGTTACAGCTGACATGACTTGTTCACCTGTGTTCATTGCCCCCCCCACGACCGCGTCTTCTAGACGGGGGAATAAACCTGTCAAACATTCAGCTTCTCTCGTATGTTGGTCGGATTCAGGCTCAGGTACCGCACTCCCGTCTTAAAATGGCTTTAGTAAACGCCAGATCAGCGTCGAAGATAAGACTTTTATTTTCAATGACTTTTTCACCAGCCATGACCTGGATTTTCTATTCCTGACGGAGACGTGGGCTAAGGTCGGGGAGTCTACAATGTTCGGTGAACTCTGCCCACCTGACTGTTCCCCGAGGAGCACTGGGAAAGGTGGAGGTGTAGCTATGGCCTTCAAGAGCTTGTATAAGCTTCAAACTATTTCTGTTGGCTCATACTCATCATTCGAACTGCAGTGTGTGCTGATTGAGTCTGCTTCGTCAACAACTTTATGTGCGCTGGTCTATAGACCTCCTAAGAGTGACAAAGCTTTTATTGTAGAATTATCGGAATTCTTATCTCTGGTGGTCCCGCTGTACGATCGTTTGCTGCTGTTGGGGGATTTTAATATTCATGTGTGTTGTCCTGGTAAACCTTTGGTCTCTGAGTTTAATAATGTATTGAGTTCTTGTGGTTTCACTCAGCATATTGCAGGTCCTACACATGTTCTTGGTCACACACTCGACCTGATTATGTCTTATGGTTTTCCTATTGAAAGTATTGAAATTAAGGATGCTAGTTTCTCAGATCATTTGCCTATTGTATTTAATATTTTTACGCATGGCCCTTTATCCACTGTTAGGTCCACTGGTCAGTATTCTCGTTTTATAAATTATACTACTGTAGCCAAATTTTCTGACAGTTATCAGGAAAATGCGGCTGAAACATTGATCTTATCTACTGCTCAATACTGTTCTAACCTGGAGGAGTTGCTCTCATTATTCTACTCATCCTGCTTAACCATTTTGGACTCTATTGCTCCTCTGAAGTTTGAAACAAGCTAAAACAATGAAATCTTACCCTTGGCTAGATGATAATTCCCGAACTTTGAGGCGGGCCTGTCGTATAGCTGAGAGGAGATGGAAGAAGGACCGACTTACTGTCTCTTATGAGATTTTTAATGACTGTTTGAGGAGCTTTCAGAATGCATCTAAAAAGGCTAGAATAAGATACCTCTCAGATTTAATTAATACACACACTAATAGACCTAAGATTTTATTTGCAACCTTTAATTCTGTAATTAATCCAAGCTGTCATTATAATGTAGCTCCTTCTGGTGAAATCTGTGACAAATTTCTGTGTTTTTTCCTGGACAAAATTAATACCATTCGCTCTTCTCTCGATAAATCCCCTGTGGTTAATGTTTGGCCTTTGGTTTCTGTTTCTAATGTTTTTTCCAGTTTCCAACATGTCTCCCTTCCTGCTCTTGGTGACATGGTTAGTGGTATGAGGCCATCCTCCTGTCCTCATGATATTGTCCCAGCGATAGTTTTGAAATCTTCATTTACATCACTTGGACTTAGTATCCAGTCAATTATAAATTTGTCTCTGGATCGTGGTGTTGTCCCTGCTTGTTTTAAACATGCTACTGTTCAACCTCTACTTAAGAAACCCAACTTGGATCAAGCCAGTCTGAACAATTACCGACCTGTGTCTAGACTGCCTTTTCTGTCCAAATTATTGGAGAAAGTTGTGTTATCTCAACTACTTCCTTTTTTAAAGTCATCAGACATTTTTGAACCTCTGCAATCAGGGTTCTCAGCTCACCATAGCACCGAATCAGCATTATTGAAAGTGTTTAATGATTTACTGTCTATTGTCGATTCTGGGAACAATGCTGTTTTGATTTTATTGGATCTCACCGCTGCCTTTGATACGGTGGATCATGACATCCTCATTGCGAGGTTGGAACACTGGGCTGGGGTTAAGGGGACTGCACTACAGTGGTTCAGGTCCTATCTCACTGACAGGACCTTTTCAGTCACTGTAGATAGCTTTTCCTCTTCCGTAGCTCCTGTTTCCTCTGGGGTTCCGCAGGGGTCAGTTCTGGGGCCAATTCTTTTTAATCTGTATATGCTTCCTTTAGGAGATATAATTAGGAAACACAACATCTCGTTTCATTTTTATGCTGATGACACACAACTTTATCTGCCTTTGAAACCCAATGATACTGTTCAACCTCTTTTAGACTGCATTTTCAGATATAAAGAAATGGCTTTCCAGTAATTTTCTCCAACTAAATGAGGAAAAGACCGAAGTAATCATTTTTGGTCCTGCTGGCTCGAGAGCTAGTCTTGGTAACATGGTTAGTAAATATTTTCCCAGTGTCAGCTCTCATGTTAGGAACCTTGGGTTCATTATTGACTCGGACCTTGGGTTGGTCAAACAGATTAACTCTGTGGTAAAAAATAGTTTCTATCAGTTGCGACTGATCTCCAGGGTTAAATCTGCATTGTCTTTTAAAGACCTTGAAACTATCATCCATGCTTTTATCACCTCACGTTTGGATTATTGTAATTCCCTCTATGATGGTCTCCCCCAGTCCTCAATTGCCCGTCTTCAGATGGTGCAGAATGCTGCTGCCAGAATTTTATTGTCCACTAGAAAGTTTGACCACATTACCCCAGTCTTGGCCTCTTTGCACTGGCTTCCTGTCCAGTTTAGAATACATTTTAAAATGTTATTGTTTGTTTTCAAAGCTCTTAATGGACCGGCCCCATCATATATCTCAGACCTTGTAAAATTGCACGCACCCATTAGGTCACTGAGGTCTGCTGACAAGCTTCTTTTATACACTCCCCGATCACGCTGTGTACGCACAGGTGATAGGGCCTTTGCAGTTGCTGGTCCTAAGCTGTGGAATCAGCTTCCCCTATCTATCAGGCAGGCTCCTTCATTGTCTGTTTTTAAATCCAGGCTACTTACTTACTAAAGGAAAGTGTTAAACCACACTGACTTTCCACTGTGCTTTGCCCCAACTGTTGTAGCTAGCTGCAAGATACTTTTGCATGGTGGTGACTGTGCAGCAGGCTCAACCACCTCCAGTGCTCAGAGTTCTCTTTCTAAGCTGCAACACCTCACCAGAGTGGGTCGGGTCAATCTGGGGAGATGCCAGATTCCTCACAGTTCAGCTGAGTACTGCTCTGCTTAGAGTTCTGAGTTAACAGAAGTTCAGAAATGTGTAGAATTGTAATCCTTGTGTGTTTGTGTCTGCACAGGATTGGTTTGAGCTGTAAAGATGTATGTTCCCGGAGGAGCCTGAGGTGGTTCTACAGATGAGGATCCGGCTGACTCTCACCATGCCCCCCAAGATGGCCTCCGACCCCGTTTGCATGCACTGGATCCAGTTGTGGCACAGATGTGTGTTGTCATGGTGATCATTTACAAGAAAACACTGGAAAAGAAGGGCGCTGATGATGTAAGGTCTAAAGAGGCAGATTTGGGGCTGGTAAGATGATTTCTCAGCAATCGGTTCATGAACTAGTCTTGAGTTTTTCTGCAGTCTGAGCCAAATTAACCTGTGATTAAAGTTTGTGCATTTGATGGTGTAATCCCCCAGTAATCGACTTAATTTCCTCAAATTTGAGTTTGCTGAAAAACTTCAAGCATTGGTTTAGCAAATCCCAACAACATTGAATTCCCCCTCCCCCAATTAGCAGTGATTGCATAATAATAAAAGCTTAAATTATTGCTGCAAGGGTGCATCATCTGGTTTGGATCCTTTCCCTTCCCATTCATTACCAAATCACAAGGAGCTTCCCAAGGTGCTGAGATGGAAGGAACATTCCTTTATCCATTCTCCTTCACACATACACACAAAATGCACATGTACGTTTGTGCTCTTACACAGTACAACCCCTCCCAGAAATGTGGAGATAGTCAACACCTTGCGCATCCCCATGTAAAATTAAACCAACTCGGTTGAGGTGGAGAGAGCGGGGCAGTGTGCCGTATACTGTCTCTGGCACAGGGGAAAGTCTGTCTACAGAGTCTCGCCATCTGTGGCTGCTACACATTTCCATACCGCACATACACTCTGTTGACTGCTTTTCCTGCGAAAAGGGCTGGAGGGAGGGGATACTGACAACTTCCTTGTTTTTGTTTTTTTTGTACTCTGCTACGCTTTTGAGCTTCTGTGTTGAGGGGACTTTTTGGTACTTGTCTGACAGTCAACTTTCAAGGATGTTTCTAACGTGTTTGTGTGTTCTCTCTCCATAGTGCCAGGCGCAGACCATGAGCCAGGGAACAACACTTTTCTCTTGCGGACTCATGGGTGAGTTGGTGCAGCCAAAACTTCCTGTGACCTCCCTGTGTTGATTAGCAGTCCCGACCCAGTGACTTACCTCAGCCCCCACTCCTTATGTTCTTATCTGCTCAGTGTTGTCACTCTTTGGGCTTTATTCAACATTGCAAACTGGGGAGGCGAACTAGAAGTATGTGCTTATGGCACCTTTCAACAGCTTGTTAGGAAGGATACGTTTGGTGACATGTACAGGTGGTGGGGGGTGAGGGAAATTGTCACTTCACAGTAAGGTAACATGGACCAATGGTTGATACTGTTATGCCTAACAGGTGTTTCTTTTATGATTGCAATTAGTTTGTGTTTGAACATTTTGTAAAGACTTTCTTTTCTTGTCACAATGGACACTGCACCAAATGCCTGGGGCCCTTAACACCATTTCAGAATCTGCCGAGTTGAACAGCCCTTTTCACTTCATAAAATGTACTACAGAGGGGTCAAATGGATTTCAAAGAGAAGGAGAAAGAGCTTTAGGCGCGTGCCTGTCTTCTGTACTGGGAAAACAGACCAAAGCCCAATCTTGATTAGTATCCCCCATAAACCCAGTGCCCATTCCCCGGCCAATTCGTAGATCAATAGGGAGTTTGTGCAAGCCTCAGCCTGGTGCTGGGTGCATGGGTCCCCATGCCTGGCAGAGCACACCCACCGCAGCACGTTAGCTGTCTTGCACAGTGCCTTTTGTTCTCCCCTCAGCTCCTCCGACCAAAGGCATTTTGGGGATTTTTGGTTTTCTGACCTCCAATAGGAAAAAATATTTCTCCTCCGTACCAGGCGTCTGCCCAGCTCAGCCGGGAATGTGTCGTTTGTATAAAAAGGTCCCCCTCTCTCTGTGAATCTAGTCTAAAAGAGAGAGTAATCCTTCTAGTGTGACCACAGCACCTGTAGCACAGCATAGGAACAGGGGGGGGAATGGGGGGGTGCTGGATGATAGCTGTACCTCTGTGCTGTTGCAATGTTAGAGTTGTGTGTGGCAGCTTGCAGCCAGGTTACCTATTTGGAACTGTGCCTGTTTTCTCTGATATAAAGCCTGTAGGCTGTCTGCTATCAACACCCTCCCCAGCCTAGATAAAGGCTCTTCCCAGGAATGTTTATCAGCGGCGATTTTCAAGAGGCCAAGTATGTCTTTGGTTGTTTGGAACAGCTTGGGGAGGTCAGACATTGAGCTGTGTTCCCCCCATCTGCTGACAGATCCCTCTTCGTCTCCAAGAAGTGCTTCAGGACTTCATAAGAAATCTGTCGTAGTCTCCTCCTCCTTCAGGTGTAACGCATACAGTACAATGGAGTACCAGCACCATAATCAACACACTTGTAAAGCAGGGTAGCCCTGAGCTCTCAGGTTTTTTCTCTCACTCTGTTTCTCAGAGCAGGGGGCTGTGTGTGCTGGATGTTTCCACACCACAGCCTCCACAGATGTTGGAGGGCTCGAGTGCAGTAGGCCTCCCCAGGTCATGGCAGAGAGCCATTCACCAGGAACTGCTGTTCCTGAGGCTTATGTCTGGCTCCCAGCCTCTCTATTCACAGAAGAGAAGGGTTCTCAGGGCACGTCTGCTGGAACTTCATGCCCGAAGGGTTCTTCTGAGATTTTTACAGATAAAAGGGGAAAGCTTAAATACATAGAGAGGGGGCCCTGTTTGTTTTAAGTGTTTCACACTTTTTTTCTAATGGTGGCTACCGGTGGTGTTTGCAGAGACGGGAAGGTGGCGAGACGTTGGCGGGGGCTGCGCCATGCAGCAGAAGGCTGTGGGCTCTAGCCTGGAGAGCCTGTGGGACGTGCTGCCCGAGGCCCACCAGAGACACACTCACTGGGGGCTGGAGGTGGGTGCCACCTCGGGCGCCATCAGCAACCTCCTGCAGGACTTGAACCTGACCGAGGCCGCCGCCTCCTCTTCCTCCACCACGGCTCCACCCAGCAAGCGCCAGTGCCGCTCTCTGTCCTGCTCGGAGGATCTGGGGGGCTGGCGCTCCAGCTGGCGTCCTCAGGGCTCGCGGGTGTGGACGGCGGTGGAGAAGAGGCGCTGCCACAGCGGGGGCAGCGTCCAGCGTGGCCTGGCCGGGGGGCTGCACCAGGCAGGCTTTCCAGCCATGCAGCGCAGCTCCAGCTTCAGCCTGCCTGCCCGCTCCAACACCCTGGAGCTGCCCTGCTTCGCCCAGGCTGGCTGCCCCCCCCTCCTCCTCCTCCTTCGTCAGTCTCGGACCCTCCTCCTCCCTCTCCCCATCCTCCTTGGAAGCCCAAACCCAGGCTTTTTACCTCTCCCATGAACAGATCTTCCCCCAAGAGCTCCCCGGGCCCTCACCGCCCAGCTCCCCAGACTCCACCCCAGAGCTGGAGCGCCGTGCGGGGCAGGGGGGACTGGCACGGAGCCGCTCCCAGCCCTGTGTCCTCAACCACAAAAAGATTGGCATGAAGCGACGGAGACCAGCCGACACACACAAGCAGAGGCCTTCCCTGGATCTGGCCAAGATGACCCAGGTCAGTACAGCAGGGTTGGAGATCATGGTTCGTTAGCACCAGGGTAAAATAATCGTGTTCTATCTAACAAACATGAGCCTGTTTGTCATCTTTCATATACAAAGGATATGAAAAACCCTTGCATCGTCATGAAACACACTTTAAAATGCAGACAGTAAAGCCTTTGTTCTCCAAATTAGCCATAGGAGAAATAACCATCCAACCACTCACCCTCATCTCCCAAAGCATTGCAGTTGAGTCCGTGTGTAAAGTCACCTTCAGACTGTTCCCTCAAGGTTGAGATGTCCCTCACAGTCACTCCATGGGCCTGGATGAGGTCACAGGGTTGGGGACAGCAGTGTACAGGGAAACAGACCTGGCCTGGCCAATCAGCTGTTAGGAGGGACACTCATGAGTTGTAGGTCACTTTAGTCTCTGTTGAATAAACAATATAAAAGCTCAAGCCAGTGTGTGTTTGCCCAAGTCTCAATCCACTTAATTTGAAAGTGGTTCTGCTGGCGATATGAAGACGATTCTGTTCATATCAAGTCCAGGGTCACGCTTTTCTCAGCAATTGTTTCCTTTCACTGAGGAAGTCCTTAGCTAGATGGTCTAACGAGGCCAAGCAAAGTGACTTACCAGAGACACAGGCACGCATCTATAGACAAGTGGGTGGGTGTATTTTGACCCCAAACCAGCCTTAACCCCACCAAGGGACAGACCTCTGAATCCACCTGTGGATCTGTCTTTGGTGCTGACCGACATGACAGCTGTCAGACATGTCAACAGTTTGAGACTACAACTGTTTGGCTTCCATTACTATGATGATGCCTCAACCCCGAGACGCCATATCTCTGAGGCTTTTCTCTTCTCAGAAGGGTTAACCCACACAAGCACTCATACAGACATCCTCCCTGTCACACAAACACACAAGGCCGCAAAAGTCTCAGGCATTGGCCCGTATGAGAGAGTCACTCAGAGTTCAACTGTGTCTGAACAACAGGGCTTCTTTGACGCCAACAGCGCCGACCCACACACCACCACGACACACACGCACTCACACTCGGCCCTGGTTAGCGGGAAGAAAAGGAGTATTCCACTCAGGGAAACAAAACTGTTTTCATTGAGAGACTTAAGAGGTCTCAGTTTGTTAAGAATGCGTATTTCCTGCTGTTCATCATGCAGGGCCCCCAGTCCATCTCCATTGTTGTTTGTGTCATCCTTCTGGGAATCAAGTCAAACCTTAACCCTTACCTTCTCCTGGACAAGGTTTACATAGTGTCTACACAGGAAATAATGCACTTTGACAGCATCAATATGATTCTTTCAAGAAATCTTTATTTGATCAATTCCCATCTCGTATCAAGTGGCTTTGGTTTAGAACCGAGGCTCGGAGAATCGCTTCCAGAACTCACGAGTGGGGTGGATGGGAGGAAGGGGGGAATGTGAAAGTCAGGAAGTGGAGCAGATGGAGCAGAGATTATAGATCGGCTGGGGGGGTGGTTGAGTGTAGAGTAAAGAGTTATTGATCTCTGTAAATTCTGCTCATGAGCTATTGATAAGCCACCATCGACCCGGGGGACTCAAGGTCATTATGAGTTCTGTGCCTTTGCTCTTGGGCTCTATTTCACTCCACTTCACCTCCCTGGATCCCCAGGCAATAAAGAAGCCGAAGAGGGAGGGTGGGGGGGGTCAGCCTGATAACTTCTAAACTCCTTCCACTTATCTCCTGTTTTTTCAACCACTAAGTTCAAATAGTCAGCATCCTATTTGTCAACAAACACTTTTGTTTGCTGATATAAAGTTTTGAGTTTAAGCAAGACCAGCCAGGATTATTATTTTGTTACACAGGCTTTGTCTCAGGGCCTGTTACCCAGAGTGAAGCAGTAATCAGGTGGCCAGACTGGGGCACAGGTCATACTGGTGTTTGAGGAGTGGGCCTGGAGACTGGAAACTGAGGAACAGCAGAAAGATCTCCTTTGATCTCCAGCAGCCCGACATGGGCATTCCTCTGCTGCCGGGGCTGCTAGAAGAGAGAAAATCAACTTCAAGTCAGCATTTCCATTTCTCTTCCAGACTGTGTCCATCTTCTGCCCACTGTTCCCAGCTCAGTTGTATCCTGGGCGTGTTTGTCCGTCCTCTCAAGATACAGACACGGCGTGTGTGTGGTCAAATACCCAATCGTGCGTGTAACCCCATTATGTAAAAGGCATGGTAGCACAGGTGAGGTTGAGGGTGGGGGTGAGATGTGGAGGGGCCCCCCTGTTCTGTAAAGATCTTCTGGCTCCCCTCCAGAGGTCAAACATCAGGGACAGCTGCCCTGGCCTCCTGGCCACCTGTCCAGAAAGCAGGGGGGCATCGGTGATCCAGGCTCCAGCGAACGGCACCAGCTGTCGAGAAGCCCGACACGCCTGCTGTGCCGCTGGCACATGTGGATTTACCAGAGGAATTCACATGGCGCCCCAGATGTATGCGCTCATTGTGCACCGCCAGTGGCAGGGCTGTGCAGTCCAGGGGCCAGCGTGACATGAATGATGGCCCCCACCCCCCACTCACTGCCTAAGTCTCTCTCTCGCTGTCTCTCTTAATATCTCTCTTTCTCTCTCATTATTTCTCCCTCCATTTCCCTTCTTGCCACCAGTTGCTCTCCTATGTTAAAGTTTTTAATTAATTAATTCCACTTAGTCATACTTTTTGTTTGTATGGTTCTGATCTCATAGCCAGCAATGTACTGTAACTCAGTTGGTCTTCCATACTGTTCACAAAACATATATGTTTTGTGGTTAGCAGAGGGCCTGTGTTCAGCTCAGGGGTCTGATAGGGAGAGGATTGATGACCAAATATTCCATCACCACAGAGATCGATTGGTGGAAGCTGCCAGTACTACAATATTTGTTAGGTTTCCATTCCTGTTTTCGACTCACTCCAGTCCAGCGATTACAATTGTGGACTTGGGTCTGGGATTGTGTTTCTGTTTGGTACATGAAAAGTCTAAACCAGATCTATTTACATCGATCCACAGAAACTCCGGAATTTCCATAGCCTTAGCTGCCCTGGGATCACGGGGGAAGACTGCTGCCAGTCAAGCCATGTCACACCCATCGCCAGGAGCTCCACCCAGTACCTGACAGACTCCCACTCTCCGAGCCACCAGGGCTCAGACCAACCTCCAGACACCAAAGACGATGGTGTCACGCTGAGCACCAAGTCATGCCCCACCATCGAGGACCTGGACCCGGACCCCCCAGGCCACCATGACGTGACAGTGGGGACGACCAATGGCAAGGAGCGCGAGCCAGTATGGACGGGCTTATGCAGCACCAGAAGAGATCAGTTGGGGGGCGAGCTTGACATTGAGCAGATTGAGAGGAACTGAACCCCTACCTAGTGCCCTCAGGGTGAGCGAGAGAGACGGTAGAAGATGATCTGTAGGTGGTATAGGAAGAAGAAAAAACATGGAAATAGTCTTAAAGGACAAAGCAAGTGGAATAGCTATTGGGGCTAGTGCCTAGACACCTGCTTTGACTGTGAACGCTGTGGAGACGATGGAGAGCATTGATAAGGAGCCCAGAGAGGCCCTCGCTGGGCCTGTGTGCGCCCTTCTACCCGCCTGTGTCAAATATGTCTCTGTATCTCAAGAGCACAGGGTGGACACACACACATGCTCTGCAGGGGTGTGGGTGGGGTACAGAAGAGCTGAGGAAGCTCTGTTGTTTTGACTTCTTAAAGCATTTCTCTGTTCGCCCTGATTACCTGTACTTGGATATGGAGAGGATACACAGCAGGCTTGTACAAACTATCTACACTAGGGATAGCAGATGTTTCTGGTGACGATCTTCAATAGTACACAATGGGTACATGACGATGTGCATGGAGACTACTTTGCGAGCTGCTGTAGATCCTTTGTCTAATGGTAAATGCACACACACACACACACAAACCTGTAGCCTGAAGTATACCACTGGGGCTTAAAATAAACAGACTATAAAATTTGGGCTACCAACATCTTTCTCCTCTCCGTTTGAGAGAACCTTAGTGATGCTAATAGCGTTTATATTCTTTCTTTTTACAGTTTGTAACTGCAAAGCTATGTAAAACATGAACATATTTCTTTACAAATAAACACAGCTCTAAGTGTGCCATTTGTCAGATCCTGTCATTTTTGTTCCTGGTTCCAAATTGGAAATTACTTTTTCTCAGCAAGTCAAGCATGTTTGTGAGCAGATACAGTATTGCCCTTGGAGGGCTTAGGATAACAAACACAATGTTCTCTTGAAAGTTATTGTTTGACTAGTAGTTAAGACAGTGCTGCAGTGTGACCCAGTTCAGTAGCAGGAAGCAGCAGTCTACCAGAGGAGCCTTGATGGATACACTTTGATGACCCTGCGTTTGTGTGCCGAGACAGTGGGGGAGTCAACAGCCAGGCCAGGGACAACAACCTGGGTTAGGAAGTTCTGTTCCTGTTAAATGGCGGCTGGGGTGAGGCGGTGGAGCGGTGGTTCACCCCAGAGACCTCTCTCACAGCCTCCCTCCCTCTGCTGGGAAACAAAGAGGCTTTTTCTCTGAGGAGCACCATGACGTGAGAGGTGGTTGTGAATGTGGGCCATGTGTCAGGACTAATGCCGCTGCTTTCTGCTGCTCTCTTTGCTTCCCCTCCATTTGTGAATCTCTCTCTCTCTGCTCTGTCTTCTATATTTGTCATCTCTGCTTTCTTGTTTCTCTGCTCTCTCTTTCTCTCTCCTCGACAGCTGCATGTCGCCAGGGCTTAAGGGGCCTACTTGGCTTCGTAGTTCAGACTTGCCATAATGTCAGTCATTCCTCAAATGCGTGCAATACATCTCCGCCTCACTGAAACTGACAAGAGACAATTTAAGGCGGGGTTGACATGCTGTTACCCTAGACTTGAATTCACACAGAACAACTGTTGGCTTGATCTTTATGTAAAAACAATTATCTTTAATGAATTGGATTATATTGTCATCCAGATATTTTAGGACCAGTGCACAGGTCTTTCAATACAATACCATTCAAGTTTATTTCTCATCTACAGGATATACAAATATACAGGTACCATGAAAAGATTTGTGCCGCTGAGCTACCTACAATAGTGCTGTTTTTAAATAGTCAAATAGATAGTACGGACAATAATAACAAAAGGTAAAATATAAAATAATAATAAATAAAAAAGTAATGATGTGCAGGAATCAGAAGGGAGGTAGTTATCTGTTCAGGAGCCTGGAGATAGAAGCTGTCTCGTAGTCGATTAGTTCGGGAACTAATGCTGCAGTGCCACTTGCAAGATGGTAGCACTGTGAACAGTTTGTGGTTAGGGTCGCCGATGATCCTCGTGGCCTTTGACAGGCACCGCCTGTAGATGTAGGGAGGGAAGTTCACCTCCTGTGATGCGCTGCGCTGACCGTACCACCCTCCGAAGTGCTTTGTGGTTCAGCTCAGTGCAGTTTTTCATTCCAGGCAATGATGCAACCAGTCGGGATGCTTTCGGGGACTCTGAACTTCCTCAGTCACCTGAGGTGGAAGAAGCGCTGTTGGGCCTTTTTCACCACATGTTTGGTGTCTGTGGCCCATGTCAGGTCCTCTGCGATGTGAACACTGAGGAACTGTAAGCTTGAAGGTGACCCCCTCCACTGCCGCTCCGTCGATGGTGATGGTAGAAGTGCTCCCCCCTCTGCTTCCTGAAGTCCACGATCAGCTCCTTGGTTTTGCTGACATTTAGGGAAAGGTTGTTCTCCTGGCACCAGTGTGTCAGGGTGTTGACCTCCCCTCTGTAGGCTGTCTCGTTGTCACTGGAGATCAGGCCTATCACTGTCGTATCGTCAGCAAACTTGATGACCATGTTGTTGGAGTGTTGTGAGGCCGTGCAGTCATGGGTGTACAGGGAGTACAGGAGGGGACTCAGCACACAGCCTTGTGGGGCTCCCGTATTTAGAGTCAGTGTGGGAGAGGGGGTCTTGCCCATTCTCACTGACTGACGGCGGTCCGACAGGAAGTTGAGGATCCAGCTGCACAGGGAGGATGAGGGGCCCTGAGTTTGGTGTCTGGTTTGGCAGGGATTATGGTGAGCTCTAGTCCACAAACAGCATTCTCACATAGGAGTCCTTTTTTGTCAAAATGGGAGAGGGCAGTGTGCAGTGCCATGGCAATTGCATCGTCAGTGGATCTATTCTGACGGTATGCAAATTGCAATGGGTCGAGAGCATCAGGTAACATGGAGGTGATAAAGTTCCTTACTAGCTTCTCAAAACACTTGCTGATGATGGGGGTGAGGGCAACACAGTGTGGAAAGAGACAGACAGTCCACCTCGACCCTTCAATCAGCAGTTAAATAAATGAGAGCTGTCTGTGTTCTGCACTGGAGACATGAGCAGGAGGGGGAAGGTTTTCTGCCTCTCCTGAACCCCCAGAACCTGCATTGACATAACATGACATCTGACCCCATCTATGTCTGTGGACCTGTTAATTCTAGTTTGCAGCCATGTGTTGCTGTGCTGACACGCTCTACACATTTCACTTAAAGTCTCACTGCAAGGAAACTAACACGGAAACTACCCAGCATGCATTTTTTGTGCGCTTATGTCCCTGGTTAGAGTCTCAGTCTCTCTCTTCTCTCTCCTCTCTCTCTGCGACAGTTTGTGCATATCTACCTTGGTGGCAGCTAAGCCCCTTTTTCATGTGGTCACAGTAACACATCTGCAGCTCATGCAGCCACAGAACGTTTCCAGCCCTGTACATGCCATTTCAGGGCTCTTTCCTTTTTTCTCAAGTGAAACAATACTCGGGTGTGTTTTGCTGTGTTTCCTCGCGTACTGGGATGTGGCAAACACACTACCTGGTCTAAACCCAGACATCCTACAAAGAACTGGGTATACCACAGGAGGTGTTGTGGGTGGCATAACACATCGCTTATGTAGTCATACATTATGTTTAGTTAATCAACTGCCTAGTGCCATCTATCTCTAGTTGTGATCCCCTTTCACAATATTTACCATGTGGATGTTTGAGGTTAATCAAAATAATATTTCTGTCAATGCTTTTCTACAGTGTTATTATTAAAAGTTCTGTTAGTTCAGAACATATACTGCCAACCATGCCTCCATTACTAAAACGTCCTTGTAATTGCTGAACACCCCAACCTCTTACTTAGGGCAAGAAACATGTAAAGGTCATACAAGCCTGCTCACGTCAAAGCAGGGTTAACAGACACACGCAGTTAAGTTTTGATTTGGTGAGTCAGGTTGACCCCCGGAGGCATCCCATCAGTGCTGGGATTATGAGATGTGGGGTGTGTGTGTGCCCTGTCAATGGCTGTCCTTTTACAAAAGGCAATTGGACACCTCCACCAATACAGCCCGGCCCAGCCCAGCTCTGCTGGAGTAAATACAGCCTCAGATCTCCAGCCAGCTCTGCTCAGGCGATAAGACATCCAACCTGCTGGCTACAGAGAGACACGTGACCAACCAGTCACCTCCCCACCATCATTCCATACAAACACCCAGCAATGACATCATGGGGTTGCAACCTTGTGTCAGGGGAGGAAACTCTCAGGCTTCAGTGGCCTGTCCGCTTGGGGGCGGCGGAGGAAGAGTTGCATCCCTGGAGAGGCATGTGACGCCAGTGTCCATGTAAGTGCAGTACAGAGCCTTCTCTGTATGAACCCACCCTCCTCTCTCTGTATGAACCCACCCTCCTCTCTCGTATGACCCCCCCTCTCTCTCTGTATGAACCCACCCTCCTCTCAGATTGTCTCTGTATGAACCCACCCTCCTCTCAGATTGTCTCTGTATGAACCCACCCTCCTCTCAGATTGTCTCTGTATGAACCCACCCTCCTCTCAGACTGCTTAGAAAAGACACAGAGGGCAAGGGAGGAAAAGAGAGAGGAGTGGTAGGAATTCTGGACTCGGTTCCATGGGCCCTCCCACACTATAAAGTCAAAGTGCTATTGGCATAGCTGCCCCTGGGGTTGAGACAGTGATGAAATAAGGGGAAAACAAGCGGCTTTAGCCAACGTTGTAGGCCATTCCGTGGACCATTGCTCCACACACAAAAGAGAGTAGGTAGTATCGGGTGGGTGCAATAACGAGTTGGTATCAAAACAAAGACTGTTTCCACAGGTTACAGTGGAATCTGAGATGCAGGTGTACAAGCACCGTCTGGTCAGCTGACCTACCATTTCCTGTTAAACAGGAAGAGTTTAACGAGTGCAGATGAAAGCTCAAGGTAACACAGCTGGCAGTTGAGTAGATGGTAAAACGCAGGTGTGTATAAGAGCAGTGGTGTGTGTGCTCTGAGTAAAAGGAGAGTCTTATGCAAACATGACATAGAAACCTATACCTATGGAGCTGAGTGTGTGTGCGTGTGTAAACCATGAAGATTCAATGCCTCCTGGATAGAGCAGTGTGTTGGTGTGGCTGGGGAGTTATGAGGCCAGTAGAAACAAACTATAGTAGGCTGTGTTTCCACAACGTGTCAATCAACCTTATATGGAAATTAGATCATCAGCTTTGTGACCCAAGGTTTTAGCTGACTGGAAAAAGAGGGTGGGGACATCTCCCTCGGGCACAAGCATTATCCTGTCCTGGATGTAACATAGAATGTAACATAAACATCTTGAAGAAGTCATTATGATGAAATATTGCATGGAGTGTTGGTGACATTGGATAAGATCTGGCAAACAATATGAAATCAATGTCTGGTACATTTGGCCTATCTATAGATATGTCAAGGATCTGAATAAACATCTGTGCCTGTCGCAGGGCCGGTGTTGTACACAAATCTATGACCTATCAAAAACTGTGACCTAGGGTTGCTGTTTTAATGTCTTGCCAATGTTAGGGTTAGAACATTTGCTGAACAGTATGGCAAGCTATTAGAACAGCGACCCCTGGGCCAATTGAATAGAGTGCTTCACATAACTACTTTACATAATAAAGACAATATTATGGCATTACATAAGTGTGTGTTTGTTTGACATAAAATACAAATGTATGTATTATAGAAACCTCACAAGGTTACCTGGATGCTAGTCACAAATACATTTGACACCTTTAGTACTGTGTTGCGGGTAGAATATTACACATATACAGGCTACTACTCGGCAGTGTTCGAATTTAAGCTGATATTGTCTGGGACGATATAAGTATTACTTTGCAGTATGTGGTGTCATTAAGAGGCTGTGATATTGTGGTAAATATGGCCTCGAGACAACCCAAAATACGTGATGAGTAGCCTACATTTGGGTAGTGTCTACGATAACTGGAAGAACCAAAACAACATGTTGCCTGAAGGCCATTGTAGTTAATAAATATGTGAGTGAATCATTCTGTTTTCCATGAGCTTCAGTAGCTCGCGTTGTAATTCAATGGACTACAATGATGGATGTGTTTTTGCTTGAGGGATCGAATCCCACCTGTAGGAGCCATTATGGTTCACCTATGGGGTTAATTGGGGATTGTTTCATTTGGGTGTGGTTTGTGGTGGTTGGTTTATGTTTGGGGCACATGTGACCTATATTCGGCTTGGCCATAGGTGGCGGGTCAAAGGCTATTTAGGGTCACAGGCTTCATTGGATGGGAGGGTGACGGGAGGTCTTACTGTTTTTACCGCTTTTATATTAAATAAACGGGAACACCCCAAACCAAACACACCCGTCTGGACATTGGTTCTGTTAGGGCGTCATCAACTGGATCCCCCGCACCCAGAAGCGACTAGGACCGGATGGTCGCTACACCACCTCATGCGAGCTTGAGAATCTTTAATTTTCTTAGCTTCCATTTATAACGTGAATGGCTGTAATGTAGTGCTCACTACATTTGATCAGAATATAACATTATGAAATTAATTGATTTCAAAAGATATAGCGAAGAAACACTCAGCCATACACGAAATCGAATAGGAAACTAATAGACCCATGTTTGTGTTTCAAAGGGTTACGCGTAGGCTATTTTGATCGTATTGTCTGAATTAGCAGCAACGTTCTTAGTATACATTTTTAATATGTGGCGTCAGAAGGAGCTGTGATATTGTGGAAACTACGGCTATTGCCTCGAAACAACCCCAAATACGTGATTAATAGCCCACATTCGGGTAGTGTCTATGGTAACCAGTTGTTTCAGAAGAAGCCAATACAAGATGTTACCTAAAGGCCAACGTAGTTAATAAATCCGTAATGATTTAGCAAAAATGTTTGAGCTAGATCAGCTCGCCATGTAAAGCAATGGGCTTCGGTGTATTGCTAACGCCTGTCTAGATTATCTATTGAAAGAACTGGAGAGAAGCAGGTACTCTTACTTTAGCAAGCTAAACTAGTTTACATGGCTACGGTAGGTAGTCTAGGTGTTTTCGCTATCTAGCTGTTCTTGCATTCCTTGCGAATCAGCTTTAATGTAGCGAACTAACACGTTAGCATGCTAGCGCAGATAGCCTAGAATACCGTATTTCTTAGATGAAACTTCGCCCTCTAATAAACGGCCCACCAAAAATTAACAATGTGTAATAAATAGAAGTTTAATTGAATAAGTACGCTAATTAAGAAAAAATTATAATACTTGGCGACGCCGAGGGGCCTAAATCAATTCTGCTTCAGGCCTCATAAAGGCTTGGGCCGGCCCTGATCAGACTAGATTTGCGTTAGCCCCACCAGCTGACTTTGATGGGCAAGTTTGACAGACAAAAAAAATAAAAAATTATGAAGCACTGCAACACGTGAAATGTAAATGTGAAACGTAAATGCAATCGACTGGGTTAGCTGTTTAGCGTATTGTAAATGTATTGCATTTGAATATTGTCCACACAGTTAGCCTGGGTGCCAGCCGAACTTAGCCCGGCCGACCAAAAATGTTGGTCGGGAAGTTCAGTCTGGGGTTGCTCGGTTGGGGAAAAACTATGCCCGAACAAGAGCTGTTCGTACCAATCAAATTGTCAGGGCGGGCTTTATACGATGATGGACAGATGATCAACAGTAACGTAATCAACTACGTCACCAAAGAGCGCTTGGGTTGAATTTGTTTTCAACAAACATGGCTGCCACTGAAGAGATGACATTCTGCCATCAAGTCTGTTTTAGAAGACATCGACAGCGCATTCATTTTGAAAGAGGAACAGAGAAACGCGATCAAGGCATTCGGTTGAAACACGCCCCATACTCACAGCCCAACGGAGCGGTATCAGACTCATATTCTGACTAGAATTAGAGTATGACAACGTCAGGCTACCACACAGTGTTACAGGACCATGAAATACTTAATTAAATAATTATATATGTATTTTAAATAAAATGAATTGGTATTTTAATGATTTTTTGTTTATTTGACAGGGACAATGCAGTTAAACAGAGACAATGCAGTTAAACATAGCTACATAATTCATGACATTTAAGAACACATTTATGTATTTAATTTATATTTTAATTAATTAATGAAACATTTAAGTAATTATTTAATGGTGTATTTATTTAAATCATTTTGACAGTTAGTCCTTCATACGGAACAAGTGCGTCTTTAGCTAATAAAAATGTTGAGCTGTAAAACTATCGGTTTCGAAAACTGACGTCAGTTTGGTGGCTTCACCTTTTTTGGCTCTGGTCTGTACCTTTGTCATGCCCCAAAATGTAGATCTCAGACACAGACAGTTTAGCTGTGCACTGCTCTGTGTAGGCTACTTCCATGGGAATAACAAAGAAAGTTTGTAAGTTTTTCAAGGATATTGAAAATTAACCACGGTCGCAATTTCAGTGTTACCAGCTGTACAGGGAGTGCTGACACTTTTCATAGTCTTCCCAAGGAACCAAACACTCGACAGGCATGGCTGATATCTGTCAATAAGAAGATCCCTGTGAAGTTCGACACTCAATTATTCATTTGTTTTAACCATTTCACCAAAGACAGTTTTGAAAGAAGAAAAACATTTAAACAGGATTTGCTAAGGTGCTGTTGCTGAAGAAAGGTGCCGTTCCGACCGCATGCTCATCACAACCGCAAGCTATAAGTAAGCGATGATTTTTGTTGCTAACAGTTAGAGCTATTAGCAATGCTAACGTCTCCTGTATCTCTAGCATACCGGTAGGTAGAATGAATGTGTGCATCCCCCCTCTCCGCTGACCCCCGCACAGCAACTGGGGATGCAAGGGGCCTGATAACCAGTACCGGTCCAAGCACATTTGGCACCCTAGGCGAGATTTATCACCAGCAAATGTGTAATGCTGGGTATACACCACAGGATAATCGGGCCGATTTTGCCCCTTCCGACAATCCTCGGTAATGTCCCGATTATCATGATGGTTCTGCAGATTATTTAATCAGATTTTTCCTTGGTGTGAGGTGTGTTAAGAGTGACCGAATCTGCTTGGAGGGACGTTGGAGGCACCCCGATTGCGAATCGTAAATATTTAACATGTTGAATACGATCAGAAATCCTGATGTGTGGGGGGAACCCCGAGGACAAACCCTGAGTTTATCACGTGAAACGAAACAATATCCAATCAGAAAGCAAGCTGAGGGAAGACGGAAGCATAACAAACGCAGTCATAGCGCAGCACAAAGTAAAGTTTAATGGATTTGGACAGCAGAGATGGGATCAGATTGTCGATTTGTGGCAACAGCAAACCCTTTTCTTTTTTCTTCGTGAATTTTCTGTGAAATTCATTCCAAACACTATCATCGCAATTTCTTCTTGCATATCGTCCGCCATGCTTATTCTGAAGGGACACTGGTTGAAAATCTGTTTGTGTGTGGTGTGCTGTCTTTTTCACATCATGGCACACCACACACTATAGGAGCAAAACGGTTAAATCTAGGATTTTTTGTCTTCATATTTGTGGTCTCTCACAGTTTGAAAAGATTATATATCTTATAAGATTAAAATATTTTAGTGTGTACCCAGCATAAATCTGTTGGAACTGTCTACGACCAGCACAACATTTCTACAACATTTCTATTGATCCAAAAATGAAGCATGAAGACTGAAAATTGTGTAAATGCTGGCAAACTATAAATATTTTTGGGGAACCAGATTTTTGATCAGTCTGCACTCTAGGCTCTCAAATACACACCCATGTAAATCTCAGAAATGGTCTGAAAAACTCATGAAACATAGTCAGTGAAAAAAGTTGAATAGATAGATAGAAAGAAGAAATAGATATCAAAAAGCTTATTTTAAAAAATAAAATAAGGGTTTTGTCAACATTTTTAAGTGAAATATTGAAGAAGAAAAAGTATTTGGAAGTTTAAGAGGATTTGGAAAAAAAACAATTGGAAAAAAAAATATTATCAATATTGACAAAAAGACCTTCACTAGACATGTTTTACCAACTGAAAAACGACTATGTTAATTTAATTTTATGTTTTACAATACTCTAAGCTAACAGTGTCGTGAACCGGAATACCTCAATAAATCACATCTGCTCCAGTTCCAAAATCTCCACAATCAGTTGTCACAATACAAGTCCAAAAGAATAAAATGTAGCCTATATAGCCACCTGTATTTTTGTAATGCTGTAACCTGTAATGCTAGTTTGAGAACATGTGTAATACATCATAGTAGATGGGCTTCAACGTAAAAGACAACAATCATACATCCCTATGGATGACAAATTACTTAGTTTTCAGAGCAGGGTGCATGAACTGATCCAGTCTAAATGATGAGTCTAAACTCATTTCTCACCCCAAACATTTCCTAGTGCAGATCAAAAGATTTCATAACAGTAACACAAAAAGCTAAAATGTGGCACAATTTTCACAACCTTAACTTCATGTACCAATTTCTCAAACCAATTTGGCATTACTTCACACTCCCTTATCTGCATTAGACTCTGACTTTCATTGTTTACACACTTATGTCAATTACACATCACCTTGTTGTCAAAACACTTCACACAATGTTCAGTTGTTGCACACACTTCTCAAGTAAAATCTCGAAGTATCAACCTATTACACACAACTATTCAAATCCCTAAACATTCAGGTCTGGTGAGCAATTTGCAATCAGGACTGCAGCATAAAAAGGGCTTTGGGCCTGTTTTGTTTGGTGAACAATGGAGAACTTAGAATATATTGACAACCAGAGAAGGAGAGGGGTAAGAGTGAGAGGAGGAGGACCATAGATATATATAAACACTAAATGTCTTACGGCGGAGTCTAGAACGTCCGCACATGGCGGCCATCTTGGAACAGGCAACTCGCTCACCCATAACATTGTGTTGGTGCTACATGTACTTTTTAAATAACAATAACTTGCTCAATTTTCTACGGAGTTTTAAACGGTTTGGTTTGTTATAAACGTCAGAGATGTAGTTATGCCACTGCATACTTACATTCTATTTGTAATAAAACTAACATAAACATAATCTAAGTATGCAGTGGCATAACTACATCTCTGACGTTTATAACAAACCAAACCGTTTAAAAATCGGTAAAAAATTTAGCAAGTTATGGTTATCTAAAAAGTACATGTAGCACCAACACAATGGCTGTGTCTACTACCGCGCACTTGTGCACTTCGAGCACTTACTTTCAGTGCTTAGGGCGCTTACGCTGAGAAACCAGAATAATTCAGTGCACTGAAAGTACCCGGATGATGCACTGCAAACGGTCAAAAAATGAAGTGTCCGACGATGGACACTACTCGCCCTAAACGGGCGCCATCTTGGCTACGTAGCGGAAGAGGACGAGTCCAGTGACAGAAATACAAGCGGGTTTGTTTCGCGGGTTTAGTTTCTCGGGTGTCGCGAGCAGATATGCGTGCGTCACTTCCCGCTAAGTGGGTAAGTAAAGTGTTCCAGTTTAGACAGCACTACTCAGCAACTGAGTGCACTGCAAATGTAAGTGCACTACATTGCAGTGCACTACATTGCAGTGTACTTCGTTGAGTGCGCGGTAGTAGACACAGCCAATGTAATGAGTGAGCGATTCTGCCTGTTCCAAGATGGCCGCCATGTGCGGACGTTCGACTCCGTTGGCCGGCAACGCGGAAGAGACATCTAGTGTTTATATATCTATGAGGAGGACATGAAGGAGGGGGACAAGGGAGTAGGAGGAGAAGGAGGACAGAGAGAAGGAAGAGGAGGAGGAAGAGTAGGAGGAGAAGGACAAAGACGAGGACAAAGACGAAGAGGAGGACAAGGATGAGGAAGAGGACAAGAAGGAGGAAGAGGAGGAGAAGGACAAGGAAAAGAAGGAGGAGGAGGAGAAAGAAAGGAGAACGGTCGTCTCTAATGAGATTCGGGCCACTGTGGTAGATCATGTGCTCAACCATGGTTTGAGCATGAGGGAGGCTGGCCAGATGGTCCAACCAAATCTCAGCCGCTTCACAGTTGCTGCCATCATTAGAATCTTCAGGATGGAGAACAAGTACGAAATCTATTTGCCTTGTGTACTGTAATACTGCATATCAATAGAATACAGTGTGCTCACAGTATTTGTATTTTGCACGACTGAAAGAGAACCACACCGTGGAGGAAGAACACACACTTTCACAGCCGAACAGGAGACTGAAATTGTAAATATGGTTTGTGAGAACAGCGCTATCACACTCCGACAAATACAAACTACGATCCTGGCTGACCATGATACATTCAGGAACGTCCAGACCGTCAGCCTGTTCTCTGTGTGTACCAAAATAAAACTCTTTTTGCTGCATATTTGTGTGCTGTTTTATGTTTGACTATGAAAAAAGTACGCCTACACTGATACATTTTACAAAAAGAGAAATGGCTTATTCTCCAGTTATTGTCATTCATATGGTGTGTTCCATTTCTATAATTGTGTTTTCAATTCTTCACTACAATGTGCTGTGAATGCTTGGTAGTGTGCAGCAAATGCTTAGTTGTGTGTACTGTTATGAATGCTATGTGTGTGTCATTTGAAAATATGGCTGTGTGTACCAATTGAACACTAGTTCCATTTTCTGAACAGGTAAGAGATTTGATGGCAAAGAGTCATCTTGCAAAGGGAGTGTCAGGTTTAGCATTTTGTGTGTGAGGTTCAGTTTTGTGTGTGCAGTTTTGAGAAAGACATTATTGTTTTGAGAAACGTGTTTTAACAATTGTCAAAAACTGTAATATGACTGACTCATAGCTATATATTCTGCATGTTGGTACAAAGTCTTGAGCTTTTCAAAAGTGTGACAAGTGTGGCTCACTGGGTAGATTGCATTCCACATGGGTCAAGGGGCCCCGGTTCGATTTCAGGCCGGGCCATTTCCAGCATTCCCTTCTCTCTCTCTTTGAATGTCTCTATCAATATAGGAGTCAATACGGAAAAGGCACAAAAAAGTGTAACTATCACACAGATTTAGAATAACTTTATGATTGAAAGGTACACAAGTACTTGTTTTCAACCTATCAAGGCTTGTTCACCAATCCATTGCAAAATGCATTGCAAAAGTCAGTTGACACATTCATTAAGGTTTCTATTACAGTAAGCTGCCTACAGTACACCAAGATTTTTCTGTTCTACAAACATAACTCTTGACTTACTTATGTCAACTCGACAAGGACAAGCCATATATTAAATTTTGTCCCCCACATTTGTCCCTTTACACATCAATATAATAGTGCTTTAGTAGCATGATTTAGTAGCATACAGTGCACTTGTATTTCAACAATTTGGATAGTTACACTGGTTTTGTTGTTTTGGATTTGTACTTTTATTGGCTTTCTAATCAAAGATTTTTAAGTGCAGAAGACTCAGCTTTAATTTAATTTGCATCCATCAACCATGCAGGAAATAAATGTGAAATTAATGTAAATTATTTAATAATTACAATTTTGACATAGCTCACTATATTTATCAATATTAAGTCCAGGATTCATTCTACACTGGTCCATACCTACCACAAAGCTCAGTATCAATAGTGTCAGGGTTTGTGAGGCTTTAACTACCTCAGTCACTCAACTTTCATTTAACTAATTAAGTATTACATACTGTCCCAAATACATATGAGCTGCACTGTAGTTATTGTCTAAGTACATACACAACAGTCATTTGTAAACAGTACTAGAAGTAGTTGACATCACACATAATGGCAAGCCAGCAAGCAAGCATCCTCTCTCTGTCACAATCTCACAATCTTACCTGAACAGATGATCCAACCGGCTATACAAGAAAGAGTTCACTAGCCATTTAGAACCAGAGAAGATTGGGGAGGTAAGTCTTTGTTAGTATGTTATACTGTTGTTACAGTTTTGCGCTTCCTACAAGAGCCTCAGTGATGACCGGGTGTGTTACATTTGAGTCATTTGGAAGACAAATGTAATACCAAGCCATTTAAGTCTACATTACATTAATGAACCCACTATACATCCCTGTCATTGTTAATTGAGCCTTCTCAACAAGTGATCACAGTGCTTCTACTTCCTGGATCTTAGTGTCCCCGCTTTGTCAGGATCATGTCCACAACAGCCGCCAGGTTGTCGGCGTAGCCATCAGCCGTCACCGTAGGGTGCCTCTCGTCAATGGGCCTACATGAAATCACACACAGACAAGCATGAGCTCAGTCCCTCAGACGGACAGGAACAAACAGCATCATTAAATAGTCATTAGTAAACAAGTGGGCTGAGCACGCCGATCATATCAGACACATTAAACACTGTAACGACAGAATGGAGGAAGAGTACAGCTTGGCATGGATGCCTGTCCTGGCAACAACAACAAAATATGGGCCTGAAAAATGTTAGGCCTTTGGACAGATCTGCCCCCATTGCTAAAAAATATCCTAGAGGAAACACTGCATTAACACATATTCTGGGTGAACAGCAAGGTTAAGAAACAGCCTGTGAACCTGTTCCCAATACTGGTTTCTCGGTTCACATCACAATTTCTTTGTGTCAGTGGCCGAATGTACAAAGGATCGTAAGCATAAAAATGGGCGCAGAACATGTGTAGCCTACGGGTGTTTCTACAAAGAGTTTAAGATTTATGAGGGCAAAAACACTTGGTGTGAGAATCTGTGTACCTCTATGCATATTAGGAACCATGCGTACGCTATGTTTGGTATGTCATACGGCGACACAGAGTGACAGAAAGACGGAGAGAAAGTGCATGCATTGCAAATCACAGTGGGGTGCAGGCAGGAGTTCACTGATTGTGCCGATTTATTGTCCCACAATGATGACAGGTTGTTAAATCGTTATAGATATCTGAGAGCCATTCTTTTGGATCTCTGTACTGAGTGAGCTGAGCCCTGTGTTGTCATGGCAGGGTGCAGTTTACATACTCGCAACATCGATCAAAATACAACTTGTATACAAAATACAAAACTGTTTAATAGACGTTGACATGTGTATTTACGTTTTATTATATTACTCGAAGTCTCTGCTAATCTGTCGATATGACTACTGTAGGTAGTCCCATCCAGGCTAGCTAGTTACCACAGAAAAAAGTTACGTAATGTGACGATACTGAATTCGAAAGTACAAAAAACCCACACCGACAAGGTCGGCAACCCTGCGCCATGCATCATCATTTTTGTTAATGTCTCTGTCAGAAAATATAGACATATCGTACAGGACTGGGTACGCAGCAACATAAACGATTAGTTTCTCCTACATCTTGAAACTGAAAGCTAAAAATGTTTACCATGGTTGCTACGTTACGAGAAACAAGAAAACAATCCGATTGGCCATCGCTAGCGAATATCGCTCCTCATTTGCATAAAGTTTAGAAAATCTCAACTCGAATCGCTTGGATCGCGTTGCGTCACTACCCACAAGGCACCACGCAAGCAATTCACCTGGCTCCATAGAAAATGAATGGAAAACATGTCGGCGCTCGCATCACGTCGCTGCAGTGTACACACTGCGGTTGACCAGGCCAACATTAAACCGTAATATGCATTTGTTTCCCAAATGTAATCAGTGTTATGGACCCCACAAATCAATATTATTTTTTTGTAAATTGTAAACATTTTCAAATATTGCTAGCCTAAGGCCACCAAACAAGATGCTCCTCCTATTTCACTAAGTAAGATCTCCATTTCACATTCAGTAAAGTGTATATTTTTCACAGTTTATTTTGTTTGTTTAGAATCATTCATTGCTCACAATGGGTTAATTGAGAAGTTTATTGAGAAACCTGACAAAGTATGGGCTTTTCAACAAGCATGTAAGGTAAAATAGGGGAGTTAACAGGGTGTGGACAACAAGCTCATTCAGGTGCGCACAATCACAAGTTAAGTGGAATCTATGGAGACAAACGTGAGAATCTGAGAAAAAAACTTTGCGTACAGTTTTCCAGTTCTCTCGGTATGCATACTTTAACGGATTACTTTACAGAGTTTGATACATTTGGCCCCAGGTGTCTGTGGTCCTGTCTGCCAAATAACATCCTGTGTGTCTGTTTTCTGTCATAGCACATGCTTACCCACTCCACACTGTGTTCTAGTTTTTCAGCAATCCGCAGGCAACAGACTACATACAACAAAAACACTGAAAACAAGAAAAGCACATACAAGAAAGAAAATAGCTTTTTTTGACTGCTCCAATTCCAAGTACTTGCGAAATGGTGGCAGGCATCTAGCGGCCTGCCTGTTTTAGTGTGGGGGGGCCTCCAGTCTTGTTCTATGATTCCATTGTTTGGTTCTGTCCCTCAGTGATGGATGCAAATACGGTTGTTCAATCACCTGGGGGGTTTGGCAGAATGCCATGGTCTCCTCCTCTCTATCAAATTAAAAGATGTCTATGCCTACCTAATTCATCGTTAGACCAGAGTCTACTGCTCACTTGTGTGAAACAGGGCCACGCCCCCTTCAGAGTTCTGGGAGCCCCTCAACCCCGGTCACGGGCCGCCAGTCAGTCATGGGTCTGCTCCAGATGGGGGGTTAGGCTTTGTCAAGGTCGGGGCATGCCGCTTAAAGCTCCATCCGTCCTGCCCCACTAGAAGAAGAAAACGCTGAGAGAACACTGAATATTAAGATGCTGGTGTTTACACACGTCTGTCAGCCGCCAGCGCTCGGGTTATATGAGCCAGTCAGCTAATGGGCCGGGTGTTGTGTCTCCTGGGCACTGGTCCCACACCTTCCACCCGGGGACTGATTGACCGAACACGCACACACATGCACACACTTGCCCAGCAGCACCAGATGGACAGAGGGCCGATTGCATTACTGCCAATGACGCCGAAAGACAATCACACCATCCCTCTCTGGCCCCCAACGCTCACAATGTTTATCCAAAACCTGCAGTGGACGCCTTCTCTATTTCTCTATTCTAGTTATGCATGTCTGCTCGTGAGTGTGTTTGTGTGTATTCATTTTGAAGCTTTTCTCCTGTTCCCATGAATAATGAAAGAGTAAGCAGGCCAATGTGACCATGCAAAATTCAGCACAATGCAGATAGTGTTACCGCTGAGGTAATGTTCTGAGGCGACTCCAGGTCTCCCGGGTCAGAGAGTAATATCTCTACAGGTGCATGGTCCATATCCCATCACAGACGTACTATGAAGGCATAAATGAGCCGTCCGGTAAGGAGCAGCCTAGACCCACGGTTACACAGAGCAACACGAACGCTACAGTACATAGCCTCTCATCCTAAAATGGCAGTCACCTCGCCACCCTCCACCCTGTAGCCCCCTCCCCCCATGCACACCCACACAGATAATGTTTTATCACCACACGTCATTATGTAATGTCCTCATGAATGCTGCTCACCTACGCCTGCTAATCCACTCTGATGGCTATAATATAACCCACACACCGTTCCCAACTACGGGGAATAAACATCTCACACATATGTGAAAGCAGAACTGTCATACACTCCATATGTCTTCCTCAATTTCAGCCTTTTCACCTTGGGGGCAAAGGGCTCCACCGAGCACACAGCTGACCTCACACACCAGCGATGTTACAGCAGATAAGGGGAGTTGAGAGTGGGGGGAAGGATACAAGGCCGTACAGTCAACTGTGGAACCTCCATCCCAGGACACTCAATTTAGGTCTGAACTTTTAGTTCTACGTTGATTATATTTTTACGGACATACTGTGTCTTTCCTAAAAGCAGCCCCTATCCTTTCATAGTGACCTGACTCTTGTGTTGGGAGTATGATATGGAGAACTTAAGAGTGACTGCCAGCGAAAAAGAGGGGAAAATACTCAAGCGAGTCTGTTTCCGAAGTATGTTTTTCATACCAGACTGGTTAGGGAACGTGAAGCCAAAACACATCCTCCACTTGATTGCATGGCTGAGCTCTGGCAGGGAGTGTGAGACCACGGGGCTGAGGTGAAAACTGGGGATGTACCGACCACGACATTGTTTACATCACAAAAAACACCAAACTACCGAAGCAACCACCACGATCTGAGTTTAAAAGAAGTTACCAAAGGATTTAATTCTATTGACTTCATCAGTGACATTGCAAACCTTCCATGGAATCTTGTTGAACTGTTTGATGATGTAGACGATTCTTTGGATGTATTTATGCTTCTTTTTAATACTGCTGCTGACTTTCATGCTCCTGTTTGACGCTTCACAGTCCGTGCTAACTCCGTGCCTTGGCTGGATGCAGAGTTGAGGGAAACCATGGCCATGCGGGACGAAGCTAAGACAGCAGCTGAACTTTACGGTCTGCCTTCTGACAGGGAGGTTTACAAGAAACTCAGGAACTATGTAGTTAAGTTAAACAGAAAGAAAAAGGAACACTAATTCAAATCTAAAATGACGGAGAACTCGAAGGATCCAAAATATGTATGGAAGTTAACTAATTCATTACTAGGTTGATCCAAATGCAACATACCTACCTGTGTTGAAGTGAATGGGCAGTACATAGTTAAACCTCGCCAAATTGCCAACTTTAATAAATACTTCACAACTAAAATTGAGACTCACAGGAAAAACCTGTGGGCTCAAAACACACCTGTCACTGTCCCCATTGATCAGCAAATTATGTTTGATGAGTCATGTTGTTTTCAGTTCCACCCAGTGAGTGATGAGGAAATACTCAGGTTACTGTTAAACATACCTATGTCATCAACATGTGGTATTGATCAGTTGGAGAACAAATTAGTTAGATTATCAGCTGTGTACATTGCATCACCTGTAAGGCATATTTGTAATCAGTCACTTATGATGAGCTGTTTTCCTGATCAATGGAAGAGAGCTAAGGTGTGCCCTTTACCTAAGAACACCAGAATGCCATTGACCGGTAACAACAGCATGCCTATCAGCCTTCTTCCTACTTTGAGTAAGGTAGTGGGAAAAAGTTGTACACAATCAAATCTGGCAGTATGCATCACAGAATGATATTGTAACACCCTTCCAACATGCCTATCGACCAAATCAATCCACGACTACCGCTTTAGTACGAATGACGGACGATTGGCTTTCCGCTATGGATAAAGGCAAAATGGTAGGGGTCGTGTACATCGACTTCAGTGCGGCATTTGATTTGGTCGACCATGAGCTCTTATTGGCAAAACTCAAATCATATGGCTTCAGTTTAGGCCCTCTGACTTGGTTGAGAAGTTATCTTCAGGCTAGAACTCAGGTAGTGTATATTAATGGGCATTTATCAGAACCATCTGTACTTGAATGTGGCGTTCCCCAGGGAAGATGTTTAGGCCCTCTTATTTTCACATTATTTACTAATGACTTACCTTTGTCAGTCTCAAAGAGCACAACTGAAATGTATGCAGATGATACATCTATGTATAAAGCTGCTAGGTCCATAGCTGAGATTGCTGCTGTTTTGCAGCCTGACCTCAATAAAACTTTAGAATGGGTAAAAAACAAAAAACTTGTGATGAATGTTTTGAAAACTAAGTGCATGCTTTTTGGATCTCCTCGAAAATTGTCTCTTCTTCCTTCCACCTCACAGAATTTGGTTATAGGAACTGAAAGTGAAAGTATTAAACAGGTGAGTGAGACAGTTTTGCTGGGGCTACACATGGACCAGTCACTTACATGGAATTTGCATGTCAATCATATTGTTGCTAAACAATCAAGGAACATCGCCCTTGTGAGAAGGCACGCATGGGACCATGTCTTATGAAGTGTGTAAGGTTGTTGTATGTGCACTTGTCTTATCAGTAGCACAGTACTGTTTACCAGCTCTAGCAAACATGTGAGTCAAACACTCGTAAACTCCAAGTACAGAGCCTGCAGATTGTTGTTGAAATGCTCACTAGACGCGCCTGTTAAACAAATGCATCTAGATCTTGGTTGGCCCATGGTAAAAGATAGATTCACCGTCAGCACGTTGAATCTTTTCTTTAAGATACTTGTCAGTCATGTGCCCCCAAAAAATTTAGAGCTCCATCGTTCCCATAAATTCAACCCACACATATTCAACTAGATTATCCAATTCCTACAGTTTCAAACTACCTAAACCAAAAACAAATTCCTAAAAGAGAACCTTTCTCTACCGTGCCGTCAATCTTTGGAACACCCTACCACCAAACATCAGATCTCTGTCCAGTCTCGCAAACTTCAAAAAGGCAATTAACCATTTGTTCGCAAGCTAGATAAATAGTTATGGGAATTTTTAAACTTTTATATTTTATGTGATGATTATGTATGACTATGATCTGTAATCTCTATATATATGTCTGCATGTGTGTATTTGTTAATTGTTCGAACCCTGGAAGATTATCCCTTATAGGGCTAAAGGGTATCGTAATAAACCAAATAAACCAAACCAAAAACAATTTACAAAGTTGCTCGAGTCCTTAAGACTAAACAAGGGGAAACAAGCCAATGAATGGGGGTAACGAGAACTTAAAACATGAGAATTGAAGGTTTGGAATAGGGTAAAGGAAACGTGAAGTGGGATTGATTCTGTAAGTGTGTGCGTGTTTGTATGGGTGTGTATTGTGTGTGGGTGGGTGGAAGAGTGTGCACGTAGAAGAGTGTCTGAGCGTCTTGGCCTTCAGGGTGAAAATATGATCAGTTTAACTTGTGTGAAATAAATAAAGGAGCAGAGTAGTGATTGATGATGTACAGGGGTCCAGAGAGAGAGAGACCAGACCGTGGACAGTTAAATTGCCTCAAGCTGTTTTTAGCATTATCCTCCCTCTTATTCTCGCTCTCCCTCTTAGTCTTTCTCTCCCATTTCATTCACTAGACCTGATAATAATAGAATCAGGAACACAATTATAAACATCCATATTACACAAGTCACACATAAACAGTAACCACTGCCTTCCGAAGATGACCTGGAGTCATGTCCTCCAAACAAGAGGGGGAGAGGGCAATCATCTCCACCAAGATGGAGCTTCTCTATGTAGCCGTTAAAGAGGTCAAATAAAAAGGTTTAATAGTGTTGAGTCACCCAGTGAACAGCTGCTCTATGGCTTTTTACAGAGAACAGAAAACATCTTTATGATCAGAGAACACAGGGGAATCCCTGAACACACAACATAAATAAAACCACGTTCCATCCTGTGACATCTGAGGTGTGTGTGCTACATGTAATCCTAACCACTCAGCATCTGAGTTTGAACTCACAGCCAACCATCCACTTTCAAATCCTCAAAAGCTGTGAAGCACTATAAAGTAGAATTTGTTGATTACTTAATCTAATTCAGGGGCATAAGTGAATTTGATGGACAAGTCTGTGTAATGAATATTCATATTTTTCTTACATTTACCAGAATGGTAGAATATAGTTACAGTGTTTCCCCTACCATTATATTGGGGGGGGCGCCCCGCCCCCCCCAACGGCCCCTCCCGCCCCCCCTGGAAGGTCAAGTTCGTTTTGTAAAAAAATAATAATAATCTTACCAAAAAAAAATCTTTAAAAAATTGTTTTCTTATATAGTACCAGATCACCCCAAAAAATCATTTAAGGTAACCTTTCGTATAAACAGGTCTATAGCTTGCTCTTTTATTAAGCAAACTAAATGGCCTTATGTTATTTATCTTGTTTACACAACGGCATGTTGTGTAACCCCAAAAGCCGTAAACCTAGGGGAAACACTGAGTTAACTACCAACTGTCAGTATGGGTGTTTGTGTATGTGTGGGCTTGCAATGTGGTGAGGGTGCAGGCAGTGTTGATCGAGTCACTGAGCACACCTCCTGTGCATCCTGAACACACAGCAGAGGGGTGAGAGAGAAAAAAGGGCCCCGGCAGAGACCAAGCAGGGCCCCAGTCCTCAGCAGCAAAAGCCATACAGACTGCCTATGGTTAATTGGAGGAGGGACTGGGGTCTCCATTGAAAAGGCTAATAGCCCATGGCCATGTGTTTAAGGAGGGGTGGGGTGGTGGGGTTTGTTGAGGGGGTGGAGAGTGTTACCTTTCATCCTGCCATCTGTGGGCTTTAGCGCTCTCTCTTTTCCTCTCTTTCTCGTGTTTCTTTATGGTAGGAGTGGAAAGTGACCGTCTGGGGAAGCTGGGTTTGGCTGGGCTGGTTCATTGTGTCAGCGTGGGAGTCTCATCTCCCTGTGAAAAGGCTGCAGTAAATTATTGATACGTCATTGACTTATAATGTGAGGCGGTCTTTAGAGAAGCCTCCGAGACTGGGGAGCATGATACCCTGAGACGCGGAGAGATGATGTCAGACTCAGGGCAGACAGAAGCTCCATAAGTCTATTACTACTCTCTTTTCTCTCATTCCTCTCTCGCTACTCGCTAACTCCCTCTCTCGCCCATTTTTTATTAACATCTCGGTAACGGTGTTGGTCACATCTCTGGTAAGGCATTGAGTGAATAACTGCATACAAGGCTAGACATATAGGGATAAGGATAAGAAGGGGGAGAGACAGGGAAAGATAAAATGACATGGGAGTATTTGCATGTGAATGTGCGTCCTGGGAGGGGTACCCCGATTGGCTGCTGATAACAAACTGCTGTCTGGATGAGAGACACTCAGAATCGATTATGTGTAGATTCAGGGTGTCTCTGCCGATCCCAATCCATGGGAACAAGATGACAACAAAGAGAGGTTTGGATGTATTGTATTTTTCAGTAAGGAAGCCTGAATCCTTTGAATCAAGCATCAAATCAACAATGAAACAGATCACCGTTCAGTGTCTTTCCATCCAATGATCTTACTCAGGTTATTGGGTTGATAAGGAAAGTCAGGTGACATGGTTGGAACAGGGAGAACAATGAGCCACCCAGAACTCTGAATCTGTCTGTCTAACCTGCTATCTCTAACAATACCTCAAAGTGCAAGAGTGTACCTGTAGAAAAAGCAAGCAACAATAATATAATTCACAGCGAGTACAAGAAGTTAAATCAGTTACTAACCAACAAGAGCAACAAGTCCCTCAATAACAGAGACATTGCGTTCCTGGAGGAAACTAACATCAGGTCCAGCCAATCATTCCTAAGTACCATTGTACTCCCGGAAAAAGTGCGGCTTAAGCCTTTTCTTGAAGGTGGGGAGACATTCAGTGTCTCTGATGGAGGTGGAGAGGTGATTCCACCATTTGGGGGGCCAGACAGGAGAAGAGCTTGGGTTGGGAGCGGGCGCTCTTGAGCGGTGGGACCACCAGACGGTTGTCAGAAGAAGACCCTAGGTGGCGGCTAGGGGTGTAAGGCTGGAGGAGACTTTATGTAGTTGGGTGCAGTCCCGTTCACCGCTCGGAAGGTCAGTACCAGGATCTTGAATCTGATACGGGCCATGATGGGAAGCCAGTGGAGGGAGATGAAGAGTGGAGTAACATGGGAGCGTTCTGAATCCTCTGGATTTGTAAAGGCGTAATAGTTTGTGAAAGACTCATAGAAACACAAATATCCGACTAGGCAAAATCCCTGATTTTGGAATCCCTGCTGGACAAATTTTTTAGGTCTCGAAAAGAGGACATGTCCGGGTAAAAGAGGACGTCTGGTCACCCTAATAGTGTCTTTTTCCGTTACAGCCACTTGGCTCTGCACACAAGACAAACAGGTCGGCCCTGCCAATGGACGACCAAGTCGAACAAACCTATTCTGTCTCCCACCTGTCTAGAAAGCTCCTGTTTCCATCTTCCGTTTGGCCAATTTTTGGGAGGGGTGTCTGATATCTGCCCGAAGTGAATTGCAAATGAATGAGAACCCGTGGTGATTTATTTAAGACTGCAAGGAAAGCTCAGCTTCCCCTAAATGACAACAAAATTATGGTCAAATATTTACTATTGTGTTAACATTTTAAATGCGTTAGAACACGTTCAACTCGAAGACGAGTTCGTTCAGGATCAGCTACATATAGCAGGTCGACGGACTCGATTTCCTTCTCATACATTCCCGAAGCGTCACAGTGCATTTCCCTGTTGAAGCCTGGCGTCTATGGACTTCAATGGGGCTGCTTTGAACAGTTTTTTTCAGTGCTTCAAAACTATACGGTCATTGGATAACTGCTGTGATTATGTCCCACCCACGGACGCTCAGCGTCTTTGGGGGTGAATGGAGGTGTGGGCTGGCCTGGACATGGGGCTTCTGCGTGATGATTGGAGGCTCTTTCGAAAGACTGCATCTCCTCTTGATTGACAGCGATTTTGTACTATAAAAAGTCGCCGAAGTTAGTGGAGCTCAGTCACACATTTTACAAGTGTAGTCGAAAGACAAACTGCTGCAACCTATTTCTTGGAATTTGCTTGGCGAAATTGCTAGCCAATTTTCATCATACATTTAATACAAACACCACATTCCTTGTTTTAGTTTAACCTAATTCCCACATTTCCGCCTTCGAGTTTAATATCGTTTCGTTAGATCGTTCGTTCATTCATTCATACAGTAGGCTAGGCTAGTGTCGTAGGGGTGAACTAGCCAGCGAACTAGCCCAAACAAATGCAACATTTTTATGATGTAGGCAGAAAATAAGCTCCCCTCTTTGAAAGACCAGCAGCCGCCACTGATGAAAACAGAGGACGCGCCAAGGCACTAGCAGAGCATTCTCGGCTTTGTAGTATTAGCATACCGGCGGGCCAGCTCACATAGAAATTTGATATTAGAGTTTGACACCCCTGTTGTAGAGGGTGAATCTACACGACTAGGAGACTGCAGCAATGGGGGCAGTGAGGGAGAGCTTGTCATCCCTTGTCGCAGATCCCAGGGTGATTGAGAGATCGTGGGAGATGGAGGGTTTGGCCGGGATGATGAGAAGTTTGGTTTTGGCGAGGTTCAGCTGGAGGTGGTGCTTGGTCATTCAGGCGGAGATGTCTGTGAGGCAGGCCTCGATCCTAGCTGAGAACCCCAGATCAGTCGGGGGGAACGACAGGTACAGCTGCGTGTCGTCGGCGTAGCAGTGGTTCCTGCCAAAGAAAATTCCTTGTCTGTGCAAACTTTCATGGCCAATAAATCCCTTTCTGATATCTATATTTTTTCCTTGGTCAAATCAGAAACAACTCTATCACACAATACTGTCACTCTGGGTTTTATTGTGGTTACAATGCCAGTTGAAAAAACTCCTCTGTGTTTGAGACCCACAACGGTTTTGTGAACCGGTACTGGAGGTGTCCCTCTCGGGATGGAGACAGAACTTTCTCTGACAGCTGGGAGGGGTTGCATGCTGGCAACAGCCCACAGTAACTTGTGACTACAAAGGAAGAAAACAAGCTAGAGTGAGAGGAGTTTCTGCTCTTAGACTCGGTTTCAGCCAAGGTAAACGGGACAGGGTGCAGTATGGATGCTTGCAGAGTAAGAACCATAAAATGCCTGGATCCTGATTTCGATAGAGGCCTTTTACAAGGTCACTGGAAAGGAAAGCTCACAGTTAAACTACCAGTGAATGGAAAAAGTATATTTTGGCTTGTTGAACAATAAATTGAACAATAAAAGTAAACTGGAGGACCAGATTGACAGAGCTGCAAAGAGATACTGAAAACCATAATCTTGTGAGTTCATAATATTGTTATGCGCACGCGTAGTGGCAGGGTGAGAGGAGGTTTAGAGGCCTTTCTCTAGGGTAACTTTTAATGTAACACTTTAGTGGCGCGGCGGCCTGGCACCTGGTGGTGATTGGGGAAGGGGAGTGATACTCTCCCGATTGGAGACCCACTGATTAAGGGGAGGGGTTTATTGTTTTTAAACTCCTGGATGGCGGAAGCAAGGGGGAACCTCCGATGTGGTCATAGCTACCTCCACCTGGCGATCGACCGGTTGTCCCCGACTTCCTACCACCCACACTCTCTTGGGGTGCCACCGCGCCTTGCACTGTAAGGATCCACCAACCTAAACGACGACCAACCGCGTGCGAGCTGTCCGCCAAACAAACGGCTGCGTGGGCTGTCCAGGAGACGGGGGAGGGAGTAGCCTGTACTTGGCAAGCGGGTAAGAGACCTCTCCTTACTTTTACCACCGGTCGGGGCCCGCCGCTGTTGGCGCTGTGTTTTAGCCTTATTTGGTCGACGACCGTAACAATATTCCTGAAAAAAAGGCCTCAGTACACACCCAGACGATCCCTCCCCTTTCTGTAACAGAGACACACCTGAAACTGCATACATTGTAATGCTTTTTGTCTATATGAAATCTGAAGGATAAGCAAGGCTGAAACACTGTGTGTACGTGTGGCTTTTCCAAGGGCTGTACTCTAACCCTTGTACACAGATTAGCCTACAATAATCTAAGGATGCACACTAGACAAACACACACAAACTAGACCTATCAGCAGAAGCTGACTCTGGCCTGTTCTGCCAAGGAGACCATGACTGGCCCTTACATCCCCCCCCTCCACACACATACTGTTGGCTGACGTTTAGAGAGCAAATCAGCAAAGATGGCTGCTGAAATGTTTACCCTGATTTCTGTCCTAGGGACACATTTCAACTGATACAAGGAATGAGAGACTTGCATTGACATGTGATAGCTCATACTACCATAGGCCAAGCGATGATAATGCAACTACACAATGGCAGTCAATAATTTGGTCTCCTTCAATAGACTGTTAACCAATAAGGTGGATGAAAGATAGCAACATTTCAGGATGACTGCCCAAAGCTAATGTTAAAATCACAGAGTACCCAAGGCTCTGTATTTATTCCACACACAGTGTTACATCAATTCCACTTTGCACAGAGAAACTGGAGAGGGCCACCCTTTCATGGTGCTTCAAAAGCGGGCCTCTCTCTGTGTACTCCACTGTGAAGGACTGGTCCATTGAAGATGAGAGGGCGGGCGGGGGCCAAACCAGGAACATAGAACCGGCCCCTGTGGACCTTCGCCTTTCATGCTGGGAGGAGAGGACAGCGTTCAAATCAATGCCTGCTTCACGCCAGGAACAACAGGGAGAAAGTGTGGGTCAGGGCAATGGTGCCTCCCATCTCCCATCTGGTCCAGTGTTGATCGCTAAACTAACAGTTTATCCATCACTAAAGACAGCCATGATTCAGGTAAGCTAGGGTTTGCACTGCAGACACTATCTTAGACAGTTCTCATGCAGTTGATATAAGTATTATCTCTTATTATATCGTATTCAAATTGGCCCTGGTGCGAACCTGTTCTACATTAAGGATAACTTTGTTGTGTGACGGATAACTTTGGTTTGCACTTTATTTCAGGAGAAAACTCAGGAGAACACCCCACACGCATGGCTACACCCCTCCAATTAGGGGGTCTCTCCATCTGAACAGCCTTTCTGTAACTGCCATCTTCTTCAGGGATCTGGGTAACTTTAAACATGCACATGCATGAACTGTGCATTTACATGATGGGCTCAGAAAGCATTAGTTTGGGTTATCGCTAGTGAATCAGACCACGCAGGAAAGGAAAGGAAATGGACTTGGGATGGAATTTGATTAGACTCACTAAAATACAAAAGCTCACATAATAATTATACCTTATATGGTGAATTTGTTTAAATTTTCAAATTGAGGTATGAGCTTGTTCTATAACAAGAGCAACAGGTTATTTCAACAAAACAATGTACCGTACCTTTCGGAAATAAAACCGTGGTTTATAGAGGGTTTTCACGAGACCGAAAGTCGCCATATTGGAGGCACTCCGCATCACAACAAAGCACAGGCACTGAAGTATATCCCGAACGTCGGATACTTTAAGTATCCAAAGCGCAAAATACTCCATTGTTTATTACACCGGGTGCCTCCACAATGGCCGCGCATCCGGGTTACCGCCCAGAATGTGACGTCGGTGAAAACCCTCTGTACCCTGATTTAAAAATGTTCTTGATTTAATTTAACCCGTTAAGGAGTAGCGTCACATGTGATTATTCGAATGCGGGTCTTGCAACGTAAGGTCGCACATATGCGCAAAAGAAAATTCTAACTAAATATTTTCCGATGGACAAAAACTATGCCACAAACGCTTTAGTATGGCTTCAAAATGTACTAACGAGAAGGCTAACAAGCCTTACCAATTACCATTCAATCGCTAACAAAACATTAGTTTTTAGGGAGTCAGATGTCTGAGCTCTGGTTTGGGAATCGGGCTAATAGGCTACTCAGAAGGTTGCCGTTTCCTTCCCGGTCGTGCAAAATTAGGTTGTGTCCTTGGGCAAGGCACTTCACCCTACTTGCCTTGGGGGGAATGTCCCTGTACTTACTGTAAGTTGCTCTGGATGAGAGCGTCTGATAAATGAATAAATGTAATTTAGTAGCTTGCTAATCAACCAGAACTGGGCCCTATTCCATAAAGCAAGTTTACCGAATAAGTCAGGCTTATGTCAGTTAGTCTGACTAATTTCTAGTTCATTCGGTTCCATAAAGCCAGCCCAACGTAGTTTGAACTCAATTACTATGGCAACTTATGCTTCGAAACTAGCCTGGTCCGGGGCAGGCTAACTGTCAGGCTTAGCCTGAGTTTGTGCTTAACCAGACCTTGCTGTAACGCTGACCCAACGGGAAAACTATGATTTACCGAGGACATGTATCTTTGTTTAGGGAGAATCCAGTCAGTCCAACTTTAGTTTTGAAGTCTGTTGGCTGTTTGCTCTGTCTTGATCACAGGCAGCGTTTGCAAAACCATACTCCTGTTGTCTCTGAGCAACAAAATCCCCAGATTGTACCTGTAGGTATATGCAAAATGTGTGTCCTCCAGACTTTTCATCTCCAGCCAGTAAGAAGAAAGGCATCTTGCATAGTTTACATACATACCTTATTGTATGAAAAAAACAAACACACTCGGACGAGAGGGGCATGGTATTCCACATCAGGTTTATAGGTCCTCTTTATCCTGCCCGTCCTCTCCTCTGCCCTACCCGTCCTGTCTGTGCTTTTAATAAGCATGCAATGTATGTCAACTAATTTTCTAATAGAATTTGGTGCACTTAGATTGTAACAGCAACATTTAATTTGCAGTAGGTTATTTGTATACACTGACCCCACTGTACTTCTTGCCATACAAAATACAGAATTTCTTACACACCTTCTGTTTGGAAAACCTTCTTTAAGATATATTTGTTGTGTTGGTGAAGTTACTGTAGCACCCTTGTGAAATCCAACATTACCTAGCATATGGTTCTGAGGTGCTGAATTTAAGTTGAATCTTTCCACTGCTTTTTCTGCAAGAATGCTTTCCTTGCTGTCAAAAGTTTGCAATTGCAATGGACTCAGAACAAACTTAGCTTCAGTAAATGCGTAGATTACATTTTTTGATTTGCTACCTACATGCATACAGCATGATTTCAACTACTTGTGGCCTTACACTGCTAGCAATACAATTAATTGTGCACATGCGTGTATTATGCTAATGAGGTTGGTTTGTCCAACTTGTCAAGTGTGCAGAGAGTATAACTGATGTGGTATACCTACTCTTGGCTAATTATAATTACGTATGTCATTGATTCATGTAATTATTGTATGTTTAGGCGACACACACTTAAAACAATACTGTACATTTATTTGAACAATGTTCTGCACATTTCATTATAATTTAACTGTTAACTTGCTCTGATCACTAATAGCAGCGCAATAATATTACAAATATGCTTGTTTAAGTGGAATGTTGCAATGTTTCTTTAGAGAATAGGCCTACCTGAATTGCCCATTTGGAGCGTGGCTACGTCCGTTACATACCCGTCACATATGCACAATAAATAACTTTCAAGGACAGTACATAAAAGGTATGAAGAGTTTAAGTTACAGTACAGCTTTCATATAGGAGATGTGAATACTTGTGATACCATTACCAAGTGAGGCTACATAAATGTTTTAGGCGCCGGAATAAGTAGCATACAAGTAGCATAAACCATTACTCTCTGCACGGGACATAAGCTATCAAGATTAACTATTTACACATTTTAGTTGGTTTACCATAACCCATGAATATTATAGAGATCCCACAAGACGGCCCACATCTTCAGCTACCAATACGCATATTATTTTGTTCAGCTCCGCAATCGCTTCGGTGAGTCTTTCCATTCAATTAAATATCCCACTCGGCAATATATTTCGTGAAATATGAACCACGTGACCACCTAGCTTCCTAACACTCCGCAACTTCTTTCTCTCTATGGCTCTGGGCAGGGTTTGTTGGGCCGCCTAAACTTTTACAATACAGGAAATACCCTGGTATATGCACATTCCACAAAGTAAAAAATTAAATAAGCATGTGCTGTGTTCCTTTTTTTCTGTTAACAACCTAACAAAACGGGCATTTGAATCGGCCATCCTTTGGGACTGGTGAGAACACAGGTTCCCAAATGAGCAGCATCTGGTGCACTTGAAGACAGCTGTGTTTTCACAGATCTGACTGTGGTTTACGGCCCTTCAGTACAGAGCGGCGATCCGCAGGGCCTGCTCAGAAAAATAATGCTAAATCTCACGCCCCACACCCCATTCAGCCAAGGACAGATACTGTACTGGTTAAACACACGTCTTCAAGGAGGATACATTTCAGGTTCCCTGTTCCCACTGTGTTCTCAGCCTCTCAAACTGAGTATGATGTCATGCCCTTCAAACCAGATGGCAGCTACTTAGCCCACTGAGACACTGAGCAAAGTGTATTCCCTAACTATGTTTGACAGCCACCAGAGCACATATGGACAGTATGCTATACAAATATATCCAATACACATTAGGTAGAAACCATTTTTGGAGTTTGACCCATTCTCTGTGACAATAACACAGGAACAATGCTCAGGGTCACATAACCTGAATGAGGTCAGCATGCCTGCCTAGTCTGCCAGCATCCTACAGTACTACGCCTGATACTACCGTGATTAGTGGTACCAGTTGTGCTTTAGCTGCATCTCGGTGTCACGTGTTACTCCAAAATGAATGCACACATCCACAAAGACAAATCCACACAAAACAACACAATACACCATTTCTCGTTCCTCCTACACGTTTAAATAGCCAACAAGCTCCTTATGAGGTCCTAATTATCTATCTTTGCTCTCACTTTGACAACAATGAATAGAGTCCGCTAGGGCAAAAAATCATTCAATGGGTACGGCCTATTGCAGACCTGGGCATTTTACGGCCCGCGGGCCACACCCGGCCCTTTGGCTGTCCCAGGCGGCCCGTGTGAGGTAAATCAAAACGTAATAATAAATAAATGTGTTGAGCGATAGGAAATCTGTAGTCCTGAAAAACTAGTGATCAGGCGATTTACATACTGTATGTTCACTTACGCAGCCTCACCGACAGGAGACACCGAGTTAACTGTTGGTTGGCCCTCGAAAATGTCTGCTCACGGTAAAACACGAAAGGTTGATACAGAATGTAGAGTTTTTAACAAGACATGGACTTCTAAGTATCTGTTTACTGACGTCAAAGGCAAAGCTGTTTGCTTAGTTTGTGGAAAACAGGTCGCTGTGTTGAAGGATTACAATTTGAATCGGCGCTATGGGACTAAACACGTGGACAAATACAAGAACTTGACTGATGCAGAGTGGGCGTGGGCCGCTGATGGCTTGCTAGTTAAGCTGCAGACCCTGATGATCACCTGTCAGCTGTCCTTCGCATTTCTACCTCAAACATTCAATACACTTGTTCAAGCCCAAGACGGACTGGATTTTTCTCACTGAGTAAGAAAAACTGAACTGAAAAACATCAAAGGCACTTATTGCTTTTGTATAAAGTTATGTATTTTAGTTTTAAAGGTATGCTCAAATAATGACACTTTTGACATATTTTCGTGTGCAATGCATGTCAGCGAATATGTTCTCAATAGTATGTTTCAAGTAGGCTACAGCCCAACCCTCGTTCTGTTTTGATCAATAGACCAATTATCACCCTACGTCACACCACTGTCAAGCAGGATCAACTGCGCATGTCAGAGGCAAAAGATGAACTTCTCCCGGGTATAATACACTTGGAGTGTCGATCAGGTCATCATATATCTCTTAGCCACTGGATTGCAGGGATTGACATTAACTTTTTGAGGCACTTGTCCTTTGGACAAGTACATTTACGTATAATTTGTCCATGCACAAAAGTCACTTGACCCCGATACCTTTAAATAGCCTGACTAAGTGATAGGGCAAAATTAGCCTTATAACGTAGGTCGCTTTCTCAGGCAAATGATGAATGAAACAGGCTTGGTTAAAGAAATCCGGGATTCGGGCTATCTTCAGCAGGCTCGTATCTACTGTAGGTAGTCCTCCCGGACGTTTCTGGTGTAGAATGGACTGAAATATAACATTGTGCACACTGCCAGTGAACGACCCGAGTCTGAGGCTAACGTCAAAACAGCTGTAACGGGGACGCAGTCTCACTCAGATTGCCAGTTTACACAAATCACTAAAATAATTAGACCAGCTGGCTAAAAGAAGAATTCCCATATCTCTTGAAAGCTGCCCAGCTCGACTTTTGTAGAATTGACTCTAAAACTGTAAAATTATGAACTTTGTGACATGACGTGAAGACATGGCTGCCGCTGGACTATGCGGTCTACCGGGCGACATTCTCACTCAAATTTCCAGACTTTCGTGACCCAAATCAAAATTCTGATGCGACAGATCAATAGGGAATCGCTTTCTCTCTTAAAGGCTGTCCTCCTCTACCTTTTTGGTCTTTTTAAATCTAACTATTTGTATAATCTGTGTAATTATCTAGCCATAATAAAGGCCATCTTTCACGGTTTTCTGCTACTATGTTGCTCGCGCATCCCGAATGTTTAGAAACAAATAATTGGTCTGTATGACTGACAACACCTCTATGCCACAATTGCAATGGGGTTTGGCCTCCTTGGGTAGAGAGTCCATGGTTATTCCATTGGATCCTGAATTATCTGACTGCCCTTTCAACCCGAGGTAAATAAATATAATGCTAACAAAACAAATTAAGATCACAAAGAGTCAAGTATGCCTTCATTTTCCATAAAGCTAAATAGGTCAGAGAAGTAGTATGAAACTACTCGATTTAGTTCTGCCCATAGCCTCTCTATTCTTTGGGAATAAATACATGGATTAGAAATATATATATATATATTATTATAATTTTTGGAGCACCGAAGACCCATTTTGACCCAGGAAAAACCCTGCTTTGTTCTCTCTCATATATATATATATATTATTATTTATTTTTGCCCCCCTAAGCGTCCGTCAATATTTGGACTACATTAGACAACGTAGGTGTCAAAAGTTTCGTCTTGGTAGCGATTGAGTTTCTTGTATTAATATTAACGTTTATTTAAGCTGAAATTAAGTTTTTGTGGCAAAAAGTGCCATGTGTCAACAGAGTACTCAGTGCCAACGTCACACGTCAGCACACGTTAGCAACGACGCATGGATACAACGTGCATAGATGTGCTGTTGCACAGCGAGTATCGTATCGTGCCATGGTGTACTAGCAGCATCATACATTTAAGCAAATCAAGATGCATGTACAGTAAGTAATGTCACATTAAAGAATGTATTTAAACTCAAGCTTGTGTGGTGTGTCGCTGGCTTCAGTGCCACAGCTCAAACTTTATGTCAAAAGAAACATTCTCAATTCTGGGCGCTTTCAAACAATCTCCTCACCCAGTGAAGTTTGGCTAGCCACCGCAACTAGTTTGATCGTAGCAAACTTCTTTTGAATGAGCCATTTCCCCCTAAATAAATGTCAAGCTTTTTACGTTTTTAGGGGCATATTTTCAGTTAGTAGATGGTATTGTTTGAATCGCGCTTCAATCTGAAATACTGCCGGTGACAACTTTTGTGAATGAGCAGCAACAAATGTATGCTTTTAAATCTATGCAATCTTCATAAATACTAAGTAGGCATTTTTATATACAGAAATATCAGTTCAAAAATTACAGTTCATAAACGGACCCATCTGCAACGGACGCAAGCAAGCACACCCTGCAACTTCCCCAGAAATTGTACCCTCTCTAGTTGTAACATGTATTACCAGTAGCAGCTCAAAACCATATAATTTAAAAAATATATATAAAGTAATAAAATGTATATTGAGCAGAATTAAGTTCAGCCTATTGGTTCGGCCCGCCACAACGGTCCCAATTTCTCATGTGGCCCTTTGGGAAAATTGATTGCCCACCTCTGGCCTAGTGGGTAAACAGTATTCAACATGTGGATAAAACAAAGCAATATTCTGCATATTTTCAGTCAAATAAACAAAACTAGAACATTTGATGAATGGAGGGAGTCCCTATGTGTTTGCTAGGAAAATTAAGTATGGGTAGTATGACATTTGGGTAGTATGAAATTTGGTATGAGAGTGCGCTCTAGTGGCTAGGTATAACTTGTTTATCTACTTGAATGTGGCAGGCACGTACAGTAAATACACAGGTCATGCACCAACCTGTATTTGCCGGTCCTGACTAGGATACCCTTCATCCCACAGTGTTGAGCTCCTCCAACATCATTGATCAGGTCATCACCAATCATCAGAGCCTTTCAGATAGAGAGGGAAAGGTGGAGACAGAGAGGTAAGAAGAGTCAGTAGACAGAAAAAAGGTGGACGGTGAGAGAGAGTAGGTTGAGAGAAAGGGAGCAGTGGTGAGAGGGGTGAAGAAAGAAAGGAAGGTAGAGTGAAAAAGAGAGATTACTTATATACTGCTGTAACCATTTTACATTTTTTATGTATTCTCTGAATATTTTTTTTCATGCACCTCCTGTGGTTGAATTCCCATGTTGTTCAAAACACTCTGGAAAAACATGGGGGCAGGCTTTCCAATGACCTCAGCTTCTACATCACATGCGTACTGAAAGGAGATACAAATGTAAAGTGCCAACAATGACATTGCATTAAATTGTGCATGTAGTCTATTTAGGCTGTACAGTATCCTAAGTAAAGGGCCAACCTCCAATGCCTTCATGTAAACACCAACATCCAATTTCAAACCATCTGTCTCTTTGTAGTACCTCCTGTTAAACAGGATTAGCATATTAGTCTGGGGTTTGTTGAGGCCAGCCATATTGTTGTTGTTTTAGTAAGGGTGTTTAACAATGATACTGCTAAATGTCACCTGATATTAACATGAATTCAAAGATCCATCATATTCCTTACCCCCTTCCCAGAGAAAAGAGCAAAGGTTTCTCCAGTCCTATGAGTACCCGAAAAGCAGCATTCAAATTCTGGTAGGAGAATTTTTCTGCTGCGTCACCTATAACCACACAGTTCGGGTTGGTCTTGTCCAGACTGTCAAACTCTGGGAGAACACCTGCAATACACCAAAAATGTGCTCACAATCACATTGCAAACATAATGCTTTGCTAAATTTGGTAGGTTTGTTATGTAGTACCATCATGAACCAGCAGATGGGGCCGCAGTCCCTGCTCCTTCAACACAGCCACAGCTGCAGGAGCTGGGGAGAACACTTCAGAGACAGAAATGTCAAAGCCCATCCTTTGAAGCTTTGCCACAAACTTCTCCCGGTGGGCCTGGGTCTCGTTGGTGCAGAAGCGAACATTTAGGTCGGATTCCTTGAGCCTAGTGTGCGACAATATATATGATTGTAGAAAACAGTGTGTGACGCTGACAGAAATGCAACTTTAGACCTGTGTCTAAAATGTAAATTATCCGTTGACCTCAACACTATACCTTTTCACGGCATTAACCGAACCTGAAATTGCCACTCCTCCGTCTTCTCCACTGTCGTATAAAACGCCACACATATCCAAAATAACCCCTTTCAGACTTTTACTGTGGCTTTCCCAGCTACTATCGTCCATGGCGAATATATTTAGTAAAACAATAAGCATGCGCACAAACCGGGGCTCTTGGGATTTGTAGTTTTAATCTGTAACGTTCTCGTCTTAATTGAAGAAAGAGGCTTGTTTGTATGTCTTCTTATTATTATTATTTTTGGCGGGTTACAGCGATAATAGCGTATACCGCCACCTACTATACAGGAGTGTGTAAAGGGACTTATGGCCAGGCTAGACGATTGTTCATAAATCATAAAATAAAAATAGAAAATAAATACATTATACAATTATTTTCATTAGACCTGAATCATTCAGAAACATAACAAAAGCTTTGATTCTGTCTTGTTGCATCCCTTGTTCCTCTAGAATATCATTTATAAGCCTATAATTTTCAGCTTCAACCTCTTGCCAATGAGTCTGAACTCATTATTTTTCTTACAAATAAAAAGGACATGATCAACATCTTCCTTAACATTACATTCAGTACATAAACCATGACCTTTTCCTATCATCTTAAGTGTGGAATTAAGACCTGTGTGACCTAATCTTAGTCTGGTATATACCACTTCCTCTCTTCTATCAAAACCCAATGCAGAGACTCTTTTCCCTCCTACCTGGCTTTGCACTTTATGATATTGCCTAGCTTTAGGGTCAGATTCCCATTCATCCTGCCATTTTTGCATGGTCTTGTTCTTTATTATACTTTTAGCTTCACCTTTTCCTAATGGAACCTTAATATCTATATGTTCTTTTTCCAAAGCCTTTTTTTTCTTATTTTATCTGCCATTTCATTCCCTTTAATATTTAATTTCTAAAATAAGGTCATCTCTTGAGGACGTCCCCTCAAAACTTTGCAATACCGACATAGAGTCAGTACATATAATTTATTTAAGGGGTTGAACTTCTTCAATCCATCTCAATGCGGTTATAATTCCAACCATCTTAACTGAATAAACAGATAAATAATTAGTTATTCTAAATTCATACTTTCTTTTAAATTCTGGGATATAAATTCCTATACTACAGTGACCGCTGCTTGGGTCCTTGGATCCATCAGTGAATATTTTAAGGAATCCATAATAGGAAGAATTCAGGTAATTTTGACAATACGCTGCAAATAAACAGATCATTTGGATCTTCTTTCTTTTTATTTAATATTTCTGTATCTATTTTTGGGGATGGAACAATCCATGGAGGAACACCACTCAAAACTAATGCTGGACTAAATTCTAATTGTTTCATTCCATATTGCTCTGCTGTCTTTTCTATATTCCATCCAAATCCACTTGATTTTTTGTAGTATTCCCAACAATCCTTGAGCACCGATACTGCTGGATTGTTTTTCCTGTACCCAATATGTAATTGGTAGCTTAATAAACCTTAAACTGAGAGGGGTTTCCTCTGCCTCCACCAGTGAAGCACTTGTAGGTGTTGTTTTTATGGCCCCTAAGGCTATTCTTAGCGCTTTGAACTGAATACTATCTAGCTTCTTTAGGGAAGTTTTACTAGCGGAACTATATATAATACAACCATAATCCAAATTTGATCTAATCAAAGCTTTGTATATATTCATCAAAGACAGTCTATCTGCTCCCCAATAATGACCAGTCACCATCCTCATTAGATTCATTACTTTTTTACATTTTGTTTCTATATATTCAATATGAACTTTCCATGAAAGTTTACCAGTTCTTGGTTATAAATTTCTAGGTACTTTCTTTCTTGTAAAGTACATGACCTTTGATTTTTGTATCGAAAACTTAAAACCCCAATCAACTGCCCCATTGTTCTAAA
>CAEFZP010000685.1:0-39325 GCA_903064625.1 Mallotus villosus
CGAGACAGCAGAGAGAGAGAGACAGAGACAGAGAGAGGGTGAGAGAGAGACAGAGAGAGCGAGAGGGTGAGAGAGAGACAGAGAGAGCGAGAGGGTGAGAGAGAGAGCAGATAAAGGAGCTCTCCACTGACATATCAGCTCTGTATCACAGGCTGATCGGCGTTAATCCGATTATGTTTTCAATATCAATTAAATAGTGGAAGCGATGGCGTGAGGAGAACAGAATGGACAGGAAGATAGAAGCCTCCGTATCAGCCCAACTTAGCTCTCATAGCAGATGCACACACTCTATCACTCTATCATCAAAAAGCTGCTTAATTGTCATATAGTGCTATCAGCATCACTCTCTCTCTCTCTCTCTTTAATGAGAATACGATGATTGATTAAAACAGTGATCACTCCTGGAAATCAGAGCATGGAGTGTTTAATACGGGCTGCTCCTCTGTGAAGGGGGGTGGGGGGTGGGGAGGAGGTGGGGGTAGGGAGGAGGGGTGGGGGTAGGGAGGAGGGGGTGGGGCGTGGGGAGGAGGGGGGTGGGGCGTGGGGGAGTAGGGGGGTGGTTGGACTAGGAGATCCATGGCCAGGCCAGTCTTGTCAGTGATGGGTTTGGGAAACCCTTGCAACAACCATCAGACACTGAAACCCCCCCGCATGCCGCTCCTTCTAGAACATTCCCTGCCTGTGTTGTTTCCATGACTCCCTCTCCACAGCACCAGCTTCTGGTCAGCGGTCTAGTTCCAGGTCAGAGTCCTCGACACAGAAGGAGCATTCTGACCAAGCCACACTCCCTCAGATACCACTTACACATGAAGCCAGATTGAGGAGGAAAAGGGGAGAAATGACTGCATAGCTGTATCATGGGGAATCTTCTCTGGCTGGTCGATGGGGTGATTGGCTGTGCCTGGATGATGATTGGCTGTGCCTGGATGATGATTGGCTGTGCCTGAATGGGGTGATTGGCTGTGCCTGGATGGGGTTCAGCGCTTTTCCTTTTCTGTCTTATCTGAAGCTGTGGAATATATATGTGCCTCTCTTTCCATCTGTCCCTCTGCGATGCTCTCTCATTCTCTCTTTATTTGTCTCTCTCACTCCCAGAATGCTCACGGTAGCGTAACAGAACCTTCTCTCTGGCTGTCTTTGCTGACGTGGTGCGCGGGGTACTAACCAATCCCACTTGTTTCTGCTTTCTAACAGTAGCAGACGAGACTAACCTCAACACCAGCATCGAGTGGATAGAAGGTAAGCACCAATCAGAGCTCAACTTATAATTCAACCGCCACGGGACTAGCCAATAGCTCACCACTGGCTCGAAAAAGGCCCCCTCCCCCCTCCTCCGTGACTCAGCTCATCTGACGTACAAAACACCCGAGTCACCCTCACGCGTCACGGCAACGCTGCCAAGCCACCGACGGTGACCGTGCCAACGCGCCGCTGATTAACGGTGACACGCGGTAAACGGCGACCCCAGTGGGAAGCGTCCTCTCTCTCCTCCGCTGATGATCCAGGCCCTGCCAGGGACCCTGCTGCTCCCTATAGCCAGGGACGGCTCATCGTCCCTGGGACAGGACACAGCCTCACCCCCCTCCGGACGCCCTGGAACTATTTTTAGCTTAATTACCCATTTAACACTTAGCTCGAGCCACCTCCTTGCTCTGAATACATTAGGTTTAATGGAACCCCCATCCGTACACCACTCTTTGCATGCGGGGGAGGGGGGTGGGGGTGGTGTTGAGGGATGGAGGTGGGGGGTCTGGTTTAGGTGGGGTAATGATTCTCTGGCCGCACCTCTAATAACCACCAGCTGATTTATTCATGGCAGTTTGCGATTCCTCCTTTAGGGTTTAATGATAATCGCTCTTCTCCAATCAAGTGTCCTGGTTGCCTTTGGTTTCATCTTGTTAGGAATATATTACACATCTTTATCTTCCTTCTGCTGTTGAGATGCCTGGCTGGCGGTGTGTGTGTGTGGTGTGTGTGTGTATGTGTGTGTGTGGGTGTGTATGTATGTGTGGGGTGGGTGGGGTGGGTGGGTGGGTGTGTGTGTGTGTGTGTGGTGTGTGTGTATGTATGTGTGGGTGGGGGTGTGTGTGTATGTGTGTGGGTGTGTGTGTGTGTGTGTGTGTGTGTGTGTGGGTGTGTGTGTGTGGGTGGGTGTGTGTGTGTGTGTTTGTGTGGGTGTGTGTGTGTGTATGTGTGTGTGTGTGTGTGTGTGTGTGGGTGTGTGTGTGGGTGATAGTAAGTGTGTGTGTTTACTCGCGGGTGTAAATCTAAGTGCCTTTTTTGTTTTATTTTTTATTTCCAATCGTCCTCTGTGTGCTCAGAGTGACTAACCTTTGTGTGTGTGTGTGTGTGTGTGTGTGTGTGTGTGTGTGTGTGTGTCTGCAGTGGGGAATACACATTATTCAGCTTCTCTTCCTCAAAGGCTGGGTGAGGGGTAGAGGTGTGTGTGTCTGCAGTGTGATAGGAATCATATAATAGACTGACATATGGAGAGCTGTCAGTCAAACCGCCACTGGAGGATTCTGGGAAGTTTCAGATGAGAACAAAAAACGAAGGCAGAATCCAATTGGGAGCACACACACGCACACACACACACACACACACACACACACACACACACACACATACACACCAAGTAGAAACAATGGCATCGGGAGTGCGGTGCAGCACAGAGACGGTCAATGGAGCCAGAATCAATCCCGGAGTTAAGTCCCTCTCCGGTCGCCGACGTACGGAAGATTCTGTGTGTTTCTCTGCCTCGACGGGGGCGTCGGGGGGGGAGTCGGAGGTGCAAGGGGAGGGGGGAGAGGGGGGGTATTCACGGTATTCATCTCAGTTTCTGCCCCGTCCCCTTGTCTGTCCTTCATGGACGCGGCCACCGCTCTAGAGAAATGAACCTCCATGATTGTCCCTGGGACCCAGGTGGCCTGGCAGGATGAGAGAACGTCTCTCACTGTCGTATAAAAGGAGCTGGTAATCAGACAGACGCCCTGTCAGACCAGTAAACACATGTCCTGTTTCAGGGACTGGAGGGCCCCCAACCGCGATGACATTTCAGACACGCAGTGTAAAACGTTTCACAGCAAATAGGGGGCACTTTGCCATTGGCTAACCGGACTGCTGCTTTGTGGGATTGATAGTGTGGTCGTATTGTTAGCGTGGCCCTTCTGGAGTGGATCTGATCGTGTTTTATTAACTTGGACTGGGTCGAAGTGGGAGGGCAAAGTAGGTTTGTTTCAATTTACCCCCCAACGCCCCCCCCCTCGGTGGCCAACATGGGAGGGTGAGAGAAGCTGTATTCAGGAGAGGAGTGCCGGGTCTTAACTCAACCCAGAGACACTGACGGATGCCACCGTCCATGGGAAAGGTCATAGGTCATGGGGACTTAGGGATGACTAGACCACCAGTGTTGTTTTTTTGGCTTTAACAGGCACTAAAAACGACTCACACACACACACCTGTACCTAACCAGTGTCCCGGTCATTGCCTAGCCTATCTCGCTTGTCCTCGTCCTGTCTAACTGACCTTCTCCTCAGAGAGTCTGTCCGAGGCAGCAGGTTCAGACAGGATGTTGCAGGCTAATCACTTCCTGCTGCAGGCTTGCTTGGTTAAGGGATCAGGGGCAGATTAGAGGAGCTTGTGAAACTGCTACCGCTCCTAAAAATGATGATGGCAGAGCCAAACACAAACTGGATGGATTACTGCACTGGCCTGGCAGGCTGCCTTCTATACTACCTCCCCCCTCACCATACCTTCATCTGTTAATACCCACACTATTATTATCACCTGTAATCATTTACACCACCTCTCTATCCCTCCCCCCACCCCTCACCATTCCTTCTTCTGTTAATACCTACACTATTATTATCACCTGTAGTCATTTACACCATCTCTCTCTCCCTCTCTTTCTCTCTCTCTCTCTCTCCCCACCCCCTCGCTTCTGTGTAACACATGTCCATCGAAGGGTAGTATTCAATAAGGGCTGCTGTAACAGATTGGTACTGTAAGTGTTTTCTTTGGGTGATGTGGGCCATGAGACACTGCAGCCATGAGACACTGCAGCCATGAGACACTGCAGCCATGAGACACTGCAGCCATGAGACACTGCAGCCATGAGACACTGCAGCCATGAGACACTGCAGCCATGACACACTGCAGCCATGAGACACTGCAGCCATGACACACTGCAGCCATGAGACACTGCAGCCATGAGACACTGCAGCCATGAGACACTGCAGCCATGACACACTGCAGCCATGAGACACTGCAGCCATGACACACTGCAGCCATGAGACACTGCAGCCATGAGACACTGCAGCCATGAGACACTGCAGCCATGAGACACGCTTCATTTAGACTCCCTCAAACAAGTCAGGAGAGTTATTGATGACACGGTGGAGTGTGTGTGTGTGTTTATGAAAGCTTGTGTGTGTGTTTACATGATTTGAACGGACCACGCTACAGTGTCCTGTTTAGAGAGTTGTCCAGGTGAGGGGCAGAGGGGAGAGGGAGGGAGGGAGGGAGGGAGGGAGGGAGGGAGGGAGGGAGGGAGGGAGGGAGGGAGGGAGGGAGGGAGGGAGGGAGGGAGGGAGAGGGGGGGAGGAGGAGGACATTAACACTGAGGGTAGTCAAAAGGAACCAGGCTGAAAAGGCAGAATGCTCCCCCCTACAGAGACCCTGAGAAGACTCAGGCATGTGGGTCTCGCTGACGTGTTCAGTCCCCTAGACAGCCACACTGCTAGTCAGGAAGGACTACTGAAGTGGATGTGTAATTTAATCAACAGCCAATCAGACGCCACTGACGGTTTCCCATAGCCTAGTAGTTTGGAGATTCTGATGAACAAGTCTGGACTGAGCCGCATCCCAACAAAAACAAAAAATCCATCTTGCTTAGTTGCCCTCAGTAACTGAGGCGGCGGTTTCGTAAGTGAATGAGGGAGGACAGAAAATCAACACGTCCGTTTGTTTACTTCAGGTTGTCGGCTAGGAGAGGAGGAGGAGGTTGCGCGGGCTCTGGGGATAGCAGAGACGCTAGGCTGACAAAATGAAATACCAATACCGGAGTCTCGCTCCACTTACATACCCTAAACACACCGCCGGCAGCCATCGGGAAAATAATTACCGCTGTCCGGAGCTCCGGGAGTAGCGAGGTGCTGCGAGACAGACCGCCGCCCGGCAATCTACACAAAGTCGCACAGTCGCTTGTATCCATCAGACAGACAAGGCCCAACATTAGCTCCTAGTAAAGAATTTCTTTATCTGCCGGAGAAGATAAGCACGTACAAATTGTTCTGCCGTACAATACCCTTTGAGTTGTGACAGTATGTCGGTTTGCCGTTGCTAGGATTGTTTAATAATCATTTGCATGTTAATGACATTTACCGCGCATAGATTGGATCCGCTAGCTACCGTATTTTAAGGAGACGGATGGAGTAGAACGTGCCATTGATTATATTGGGTTAGTGAACTGCAGTGTTGGCGCATTAACTGTTCATTTTCTGAATAAGGGATGTGCTGTGTTTGTGTTGCATAGACATGTGGGGCGTTGACAGTCTGTGGTTTAATCTGCAAATCAGACAGGTGGTTACCGTTGTCAACAGTATTTTGTTTTTCTTTTCTTTACTTTTTTTTTACACAGAAAAGCACTCCCACTTGTTGGAACCCTGTGTTCCTTGATGTTATCTTCCCTATCTCCCACCTGTGTCTTCACACACTCCCTCCATAACCGCTCCTTTGACTTTGAAGGGGATTTCAGATGGTTTAAAAAGTCGTGGTTGCGTAACACCCGTCGGACATGAATGGCTAGATGGTTGGATGACGTGCCAGTGCAAATGAATGGGCAGTGCTGATCTGTTTAGTCTACAAGCCGTTTCTCTTTTCTCCTCTTGTGCTTTGTACTTCTGATTCACTCCTACCCTACCCCTGACCACCCAAGGCTCTCTTTAGCCTTAACCTGGGTGTAATAGCCTACCTATGCCTGTAGTGTCTGAGAGGCCTACGTTTTTAGGCTTGTACCCCTTCAAGGTTTGCCTGTCTACACACACGCACATTCCAGGTGCATGACATCATTTCATGAAACTTAGTTCATACACCCTCATGTTAGAAGACAGAACAATGGAAGCACTCTGTATTACAATATTTCTTCAAAGACAGATATGCTGTTTCGTGTTTCCCCACACTCCATTGAATATCCAGCGGTGTCATTTGTTTTCCAAATTAATTTCCAGACGTTCAGTCCTCCCTCTCTCTTATCGTGGTAAATTACTTGCCAAGTAAACAATTCGGATCATATCTTAGGAAACTAGAAACATGTAAATGATGGATGGGTGGATAGATATGAGAAAGCTAAGCCAAGATAAGTTGAAGACCGTGGTTGTCGAGGAAGCATCGTTAACTTCCTGTTTTCTTCTTCTGCACCTTCTAGATTCTTCCACACAGGAAGTGGGTCCGTCCCTGGGCCTCAAGAAGTCCAGCTCGCTCGAGAGCCTACAGACCGCCGTCGCCGAGGTGACCCTCAACGGGGACGTTACCGTCCACAGGCCGCGCCAGCAGATCGTCAGGGGGCGTGGCTGCAACGAGAGCTTCCGCACGGCGATCGACAAATCGTACGACAAGACCGGCGGCGTCGCTGCCGAGGAGGAGGATGATAAGGGGATGGAGACCGGTGAGTGGCTGGCTGGGAAGATTCCAGAAGATACTGAGAGAGCAAAAAACAAACACTTAAATCTGTCTTGTCGAATATCTGTGCTGACATTTCAGTATCTTTACAGAGAATGGACTGTGTTCTACTTATTAGATATACAGGTTTATGGTCGGGGATGTCTCTTGCCCCTATGGGAGGCTGGAAAACAAAAACAAGTTCTCAGTCCCAATCTAGATGACGTCCTCATGAATATTTACATACTAAAGCAGTGTAGCAGACAATGTTTCTAGACTGCTCCAGGGCTTGCAGACATTGTAAGTGCATTACAGTTTATTCCGGTAGACTACGCGATACACTTCTATTGTACGACTACACTTGTGTTGTTTGCCAACACTAGTGAGAATCCCTTGTGGTGTTTCGTGTTTGTGGTGGTTGAGGGGTTATACTGGAGTATGTCTGTTCCTCTCACTGCTCGGAGACACTCCTCCTGGGGTTTGGGTTGTCATGGTTTTCCACCTGTAATCCACGAAAACAACACGTCCCCAACTCTGCATACACAATCCTTATTAAACGTGGAATCCATGAAAACGATGTGTAGGCCGCTGTTACAAACACGCTCGCTTTGCCCCTAAGGAAAACACAACCGACGTTAAAGCGAGTCTCGTTCCTCACGTTCCGTTGCGATGTGGAACCTATATGGTATGTTGTTACTGGAAGAGGGAGGAGGAACACCTTGAACATTCCTGAGGTTCTCCCCGCTCGTCTCCCTCTTATCTTTGACGGAGTCTGTCCGTGACCGGTGTTTCATGACAGAGACGTATGCCTGGTGAACGTTGACGAGCTATAACGTTCTTAGGCAGGTAATATCCCCCGCAACACCACAAGAGTAATCGCCGGATATATATTCTATTCTCCATTAAAGGATCCCATTAAAAAACGACTGAGGGGAAATTATTTGCCTGAAATACTTTTTGTTCTCGTGTGCTTTCGGCAAACTGCTAAATACCGCCTTATCTCCGAGAAGAAAAATGGGAGAACTGGGTTATTTTCCCCTGCCGAGGTATAGGCCTATATTGCATTCTACCCCCATGATATTCAAATAACTCTGTTTTCAATTTAGATAAAAGGCGCCAGCCTCTGCTCGTCACCGAGGTTAATAGTCAAAGTTGACAGATAAGGCGCTTCGTTTTACTACCAGGACTTTTATTTACATAAAATTGGAATTGTGGCGTCGCCGAGGGGAAAATGTGTCCCCGCTAGATATCCCACCAGGCAGAGTAATTCCCTCGTCCCATCCTCTGTGTTTCATGTTGGGGAGTTCAAATCCTTTCCTTTTTATTCCGGTGAATTGAAAACAGTCGGATTGGAGCTCATGTTTCACACGCCGAATGTAAGAAGTCAGAAATTGTGAGATGTCAAGTAATAGAAAAAGAAAAACTACAAGCATGTCACTCGTGATTAGTGACACAAAGCTGGAAATCCAGTCCCCAGACCCTATTTGACTGACGTTGTGCTTGTCTTTCATGTATTCAGGTTTCAGCACCATCTCAGTCAACCTAAGGCGACTGACTTACCTTACCTAATTACAACAAACACGCACACACAGTATCCCCCAAGGAGAGCGACGATTACAATCTTTAATGTTGTTATCAACGCCTGCATCATTGGACGGCTCAGAATTAGCACCGTGGCCAATCATAGCCGCTGTAACTTACAGGTGCAGATTCAGTTCTGAAATAAGCAGCCTTCACACTTACAAAGATGAAAAGCCACAAAATGAGCGATCTAATAGTGGTTATCCACCCAGACCCTGTTAGTCTTATCATAGCATATCCCAAAGAGAGAAAGTGACGAATGCTGATAGAATAAGGACACATCGGCATAATTGAATGGGTTTTTGACCCAAGCGATTTGCTTTCTATTCTTGTCGCACGCTTCTCCGCAACAAGACTCCATTTCAGTAATGTACTTTTCGAGACGGCAGCTGGGGAATAAAAGCGCTGATAACCGGACGGAATGAGAAGGAAACAAATCCAGCGCTCATCCTTTTGTAATGTGAACCGATCGGCTCGAGCCTCTTTCTTTCTCAGTGTCTCTATATTATACGGGTTCGTATGTTTGGGTAAAAAAAAATCCCATCATGGTGTCCTTCTGCTTCTGCTAATAAGCCCCGTTCTTTCCCGCGTCACAGACGGTTCTCGCGCCGTTGCCGTGGGAGACTTCAGTAGCTAGCTAGCTATCTGAGTTAAATCTACCTCTCGCCACTTTGACAGACAGTGATATTACAGAGGCAAGGAACAATGATTTAAGAACATACATGTGTTAATGAAGATCCTCCAGGCCTTTTCTGAGATTATTTAAATGTACAATTAGTGACAGATTAATTAAACATTTTCTTCTGTACACGTGCTTCGGTGTGATGGAATCCAACACCAATCAACGTCGTGTCACTCTAGTCCCGTTTGAAACAGGAGCACTGAACGATATCAGTCTAGACAGGAGTGATTAGTCTTTATGGGTTATCCTGTATTTGTTCAAGTCTAAATCATAGCGTAACTAGTATTCTCTTGTGGGGTATTGAAAATGCAAACACTTAAAATAACTGGAGGCTTGAAAATAGGCTAATGTGAGTATTCTGCAGATTTCTCGGAGGACTCTTGGTTTCTCATCTTCAAAGTAATCATCTCTGAATAATGAGGCAGAGTATTCTACTTCCCGATGTTCAAAGACACCTTTTGGGACATTGATATTACACTGATACTTCATTTGACATCGGCACCAGAAACATGGCATGTCAGGGTACAACTTCAAATGGAGAATATTCATGCATCCAGTTTATCAATAATTGATTAGGAGCCATAGCCTACTCCCAACTCTGTTGATGACTGAAACTCTTCTCTCTCTCTCTACCGGTCTCTCTCTCATACTCTCTCCCCCTCTCCTCTATCTCTCCCCATTCCTCTCTCTCTCTCTCTCTCTCTATCTCTCTCTCTCTCTCTCTCTCTCCCTTTCTCTCCCTCCGTAGTGGGACGAGGACACAGAGGAGAGCTCTCGTTCAGGCTCCACCTCCACTGACCCCACTCTGCCCCAGAGCACCCCTGACAGACAGGAGAGTGGAGACCGCCCCAAAGACGACAAGAGGAAGGACAAAGAGGGGAAGGAGAGGAAGAAGCAAGCGGAGAAGGAGAGAGAGCGAGAGAGAAGGACAAGAGCAAATCCAAGAAGGGGGTGCTGAAGGGTCTGGGTGATATGTTCAGGTGAGAGACTAGCCCCAGTAGCCAATCAGAAACATGCGTTATAATTTATGCAGCGAGCAGGCGCACGATGGGAACATTCCAGAACATTCCATGGGTGCACAGACACACACACAACACTCACACACACACAACACACAGACACACCCACAACACGCACACACACAACACACACACACACACTGACACACGCTGCTAATAGGGGAGGTTCTCCTTGAACTTGGAGGGGGGGGGAGGGAGGTGGGGGAGGGGCCAGGGTTATCGACCCGCGTGGCCTCTGGCACATTTGAGGCAGATTATTTTTAATAAGCGAAACATGTTTTATTCATTACACAGTGTGCCGCTTTCCCACCCAAACACATTCCAGTGTTTGTTAGCCAGTGGCCAGTGTTCTCCCTCCATCTGGGTACTAATGTGGATTTGTGGTCAGGGTTGAAGTTCAACACCATTCTCACAGACCCCCCCCTCCCCCCCCAGCTTGGTAGAGAGGGGGGTGGGGCTTCTGGATTGGCTGGTGGAAGGAGAGCTAAGGTTCTCCCAAGCTTCATGCTTGCCTGCTTTTACCTGAGTTTGAATCAGAGCATGATGGTGCTCTAGCAGGGTGACAGGTCTGTTGTCGTCCATCGCAAGCACAACTCTACAGATCCCATCTTCTAGGACCCCCCCATATTAGGTGGAGAGGGGTAAAGGGCAAGATGTTTACCCCCTCAGGAGGGATATAACAGAGATGTGGGGGGGGGTGCTAGACTGATCCTCCATGCACATCCACCGCCACTGCCGAGGGCCTAATTAGCCAGAAGAAGCACAATTAATTATTTTCATTTGATGCTCATTTGATTCGGGCATAAATTAGGGCACCCGGCCTCACCCGTTATCAGGAGACAATTGTTATGTTTTCTTTTTTGTGCTGTGGATTAACGTAATGGGATTAGTTGGTGTTTTGCGGCACGGCGCGCTGCAGTGAACAATAAAGGGAGACACGTGTTTGGAGGTCATGTTTCAGGAGCTCAGACCGGTGGCTTCATCTGGGCTCGTGTGTGACGTGTGGTGACGTGGTGTTCTTCCTGCCGGGAGAAGGACCTGTGTTTGTACCCTCAGACATGTGCTGCCACACTGCCCCTCTGACTGTCCTCACTCTCTCTCTCTGTCTCACTCTCTCTGTCTGTCTACTCTCTCTCTGTCTCACTCTCTCTCTCTCTCTCTCTCTCTCTCTCTCGATCTGTCTCACTATGTATGTATGTCTCACTCTCTCTGTCCGTCTCTCTCTCACTCTCTCTGTCTCACTATGTCTGTCTTTCTTCTGCTTTCTTTCTCTCTCTCTCTCTATCTCATCCTTTCTTCTCTCTCTCTCCTTGCTCTGTCTGGCCAGGCCCCTCCTCCTGGGCAGGCCCCTCCTCCTGGCCAGGCCCCTCCTCCTGGGCAGGCCCCTCCTCCTGGCCAGGCCCCGCCTCCTGGTCCCTGAGTGTGGCCGTGACGGCTGCAGGGCAGGGAGACCTTGGGTTGGCCCTCCTCTGGCACATCATAGTTCTTCATTATCCCTGAGTGCCACCACCACTTAAGAGTTGGCACACTGCAGCCCTGGCTGACACTGCCCCCACCCCTCCTGGCTGACACTGCCCCCACCCCTCCTCCACCCCTCCTGCCCTCTGAGCGCACGTCCAGGACATGTCTTCTGAATGCTAAGAGACACCAGCCACACCCCCTCCTCCTCCTCTTCACCCAACTCTCTCTCTATCTCTCTCTATCTCTCTCTCTTCCTGTCCCTTCCTCTCTACCTGCCCATTTCTCTCTGTCTCTATCACTTTTGTTGTCTATCTCTCTCTTTCTCTCTTCAACTTTTTCTCCCCTTCCTACACGGATGGACCATCTTTGACTCCTACACACACACACTCACTCTGCACACCCACACCCACACCCACACCACACACACACACACACCACACACACCCACACACACACACGTATGCCCGTGTGTTGGGCCTGCATGGTCCCCTGGTTCCTCTCTGAAGCCTGTAAGAAGCTGTACGCTGCAGTGTGATCTCATCTGCATGGAGGACAGTCAGCCAGTATGAGCATGCACACCGCAGGCCTAATGGACACACTCTGATTGGGGAGTGCATTAACACGGGAGCCAGGGAGGCCAGGAGGACGGAGATGGAAAAAGGGTGAGAGGGGTGGATGGCGTGATGAGAGGAAGGAGTGAAGGAGAAGTGAGAGATAACGAGAGAGGAGGCTGTGATAGAAAGGGTTGGCGTGACGGAAGGGGGAAGGAGAGAAGGGCGATAAAGTGAGAGAGAGAAAGTGTGAGGGAGCGTGATGGAGAAAGAAAATGGGCTGAGTTGCGCCTGAAGCATCAGCTAAGAGCTGCTCTGTTAAGATGTAAGATAGACTACCTCTCTCTCTCTCTCTCTCTCTTGTGTCTCTCTCCGTCTCTGTCTCTCTCTCGTGTCTCTCGATCTCACTCTGTCAACGCAGGGCCGCGTCTCTGGTGTCATGGCCACGGGGAACCCGGGCGTAATCATGCGCCTGTTCCCCTGAGCGTTGCGTTGGCTTCCTGCCTGCGTGCGTGTCAGCGTTCCCCGGCGCGGCCCGCTCCAGCACGCCACGGTTGTTTTAGCACCGTGTTGTCCCGCTGCCCTGAGGACGCGTCCTGAGCAGGACACGCATTACTCTGATGACCACTGGGGATCTCATGTCAGGGGGACGAGGGGGGATGAGGGGGGATGAGGGGGGATGAGGGGGGATGAGGGGTGATGAGGGGGATGAGGGGGGATGAGGGGGGATGAGGGGGGATGAGGGGGATGAGTGGGGGGCTTTCTGATCTCGTCGGTTTGTTTAGCCGTCCACTGCCCCAGGGCCTGTTGGTACGCAAGGACACCCAGGACCCCCCCTTCATCAGCCCAGCGTGCTGCCTCGAGAGGGGGGGGGCAGGGGGGGAGGAGGCGGGGGGGGCAGATAAACTGGAGCCGAGGCCCAGAGGCAGAAAGACTCTATTCAGAGGTAATTAGATGTTGTTTATCTTCTGAATGTACACACACACACACACACACACACACTACTTTGTCTCCTTTCTGATTTCAGTCTCTGCCTCTAAGAGTGTGTGTGTGTGTCTGGCGGTTGGGCGTTCATGTTGGTAGACGTAGAGAGTCGAGGCTGCACGCGTGCTTCAGGCTCACTGTGTCCAGGCTCGCTGAAGCAGTGCATCCTGGGGCCGTGGTAAAGGGAGCATGCGGGCGAGGGGGGGGTGGCGTCTGCCGACAGAGAGATGGAGAGAGGGAGGGAGAGGAGAGAGGGAGGGGAGGGAGGGAGGGAGGGAGGGAGGGAGGGAGGGAGGGAGGGAGGGAGGGAGAGAGAGAGAGAGGGAGGGAGGGAGGGAGGGAGGGAGAGAGGGAGGGAGGGGAGGGAGGGAGGGAGGGAGGGAGGGAGGGAGGGAGGGAGGGAGGGAGGGAGGGAGGGAGGGAGGGAGGGAGGGAGCATGTGCACTCAAGTGAACTAGGGCAGCAAGGAGGTAGAGGAGGAGGAGGAGAGAGGGAGGAAGAGGAGGAGTGCTTGACACGCTTGGTCACGGCACCCTATCTGCCTATGAGGATCCATCCTGCGTGTGTGTGTGTGTGTGTGTGTGTGTGTGCTGCTGATGATGATCCGGATGTGTTAATGTGTTCTGGCAGAGCATCCCCCCCTTCCCCACCCCTCCCCCCACCTCTCCCTTCCCACCTCGCCCCTCCCTGCCAATCTGATAAGTGGCACGCCTCACAGTGGTGTCCCAGAGGGGGGGCTCCCGGCCCCCAGGCCATGGACTCACTCTGGGACAGGAGGAGGGAGGAGGAGAAGGGAGGAGGAGGGAGGAGGGAGGAGAAGGGAGGAGGAGGATGCTTTTCATCCATCAATCTGTATTATGTTTAGATGTCATGGAGGCACACGAGGGGGATGGGGGGGGCAAACGTTGCTGTGTGAGTGAGTAACAGAGAGAGAGACGGTGAAGAAGAGAGAGAGTTGCGTGTTTGAGTCAATCTAGTTGTCAGGGGGAGTTTGAGGTATAATGGGTTTGGTATCGTGCCACACCACAGCAGGCCTGTCCTGAGAGGAGCTTGTTAGCGGAGCGTGTTAGCGTAGCGTGTTAGCGAAGCGTGCTTGGAGAGGGAGCATGTTGTACGGGCTTCATCTCAGATCATCCCCCTGGTTCGCGTGGGTGCCTTAACATCTGAGGCTATGGAATCTGAGTCAGTCATTAGCATGCTAACGCAACACACGCATTAGCATGCTAACGCAACACACGCACTAGCATGCTAACGCAACACACGCACTAGCATGCTAACGCAACACACACTAGCCTCCGCCTTGTCCGAACCGGACACAAGCTCGGGTTTGGACACGCGCACACACACACACACACACACACATAACACAGACACAAACTGTGCAAATACACACATACACACATCTCACACACACACACACACATACTCTCACACACACACACACATAACACAGACACAAACTGTGCAAATACACACATACACACATCTCTCACACACACACACACTCTCTCTCTCACACACACACACAACACAGACACAAACTGTGCAAATACACACAAACACACATCTCTCTCACACACACTCACACACACACTCTATCACACACAAACACACATCTCTCTCACACATAACACGCAGCGTTCTGTTACAGTTTACCCAGAAACAGCAATTAGCTGCTCCCATAAGCAGGCGGAGACAGCTTCAGGTCTCCGTCTCCCAGGTAACTGTGCTGCTTCTGCGCGGGCTGCATCCCATAATGTCTTGTAAGAGCTGTGTGAAGGTGCACAGCCAGCCAGGCTCTTCAGGGCCCCCACAGCTTCCTCTCACACACACCTGTGATGTCCTGTAAGAGCTGTGTGAAGGTGCACAGCCAGCCAGGCTCTGCAGGGCCCCCACAGCTTCCTCTCACACACACCTGTGATGTCCTGTAAGAGCTGTGTGAAGGTGCACAGCCAGCCAGGCTCTTCAGGGCCCCCACAGCTTCCTCTCACACACACCTGTGATGTCCTGTAAGAGCTGTGTGAAGGTGCACAGCCAGCCAGGCTCTTCAGGGCCCCCACACGCTTCCTCTCACACACACCTGTGATGTCCTGTAAGAGCTGTGTGAAGGTGCACAGCCAGCCAGGCTCTGCAGGGCCCCCACAGCTTCCTCTCACACACACCTGTGATGTCCTGTAAGAGCTGTGTGAAGGTGCACAGCCAGCCAGGCTCTTCAGGGCCCCCACAGCTTCCTCTCACACACACCTGTGATGTCCTGTAAGAGCTGTGTGAAGGTGCACAGCCAGCCAGGCTCTTCAGGGCCCCCACAGCTTCCTCTCACACACACCTGTGATGTCCTGTAAGAGCTGTGTGAAGGTGCACAGCCAGCCAGGCTCTTCAGGGCCCCCACAGCTTCCTCTCACACACACCTGTGATGTCCTGTAAGAGCTGTGTGAAGGTGCACAGCCAGCCAGGCTCTGCAGGGCCCCCACAGCTTCCTCTCACACACACCTGTGATGTCCTGTAAGAGCTGTGTGAAGGTGCACAGCCAGCCAGGCTCTTCAGGGCCCCCACAGCTTCCTTCCATTAGGAGGAGCTACAGGAAGACGGTACTGAGGGGGGTGTAATGAGCCAAGCACAACATCATCGTGACTCATCCCAGGTCGTGCTTGTAGAACGCCCCGTTACGATGGGGGGGAGATTAGCTCCGGTGCCGTATGGCTTTGTTGTGTCGCCCGCAGTCACGGGTGAGTAGCGACGTCGCCGATGACAACAGCAGCAGCATGTGACGTTTATGATGTTGTGGTGAACAATGAACTGCAGAGACGGTTGGTAACGGCCTGATCCACTACGTGGCATGAAACCTCGCCTCACGAGGTTTAGAACATTTATCTCTCTCTTGTGTTCCGGGGAGTGTTTCCTTGTGGGTTCAGGTTAGCGAGCTGCAGGTCTGCAGGTCTGCTGCAGGCCTGCAGGTCTGTGGGCGGACCTGATGCCCTCTGTGACGTTGCTGGTAAAAAGGTCCACGCAAATACGATTTTATTTTATAATCCTCCCCAAAAATTTGAGCTTGATCGTAAAGATAAAGCAGTGAAAGAAAACATGTTGTTTTAATCTGTCTGAGTGTGTACCGAGGTCTCTGATGTTCCACTGTCACGGCAACTGCTTAGGGGAACGCTTCCTACCCTGTCAGAAAGCACTGATCACAAAGCACTGATCAGGAAGCACTGATCTGGAGGTCTCTGATCTGGAGGCTGTGAAGGGCTCGTTTAGGAGTGAGACCAAACAACAAGCTCAGCAAAACATACACCAAATATTGTGTCCTCTCAGAGTGTGTGTGTGTGCGTGCAAATGTGTGCATGTGTGTAACAACCTTTTCCTCTCCTCTCCATCATACTTCATGGGCACAGCCGGGGGGCCAGTCAAGAGAAGCTTCCAGCATCTGTCCTAATCCAGACAAAACAATACAGTCTGCTCAAACTAAACCTATTTGGGGGAAGTTGAGAGTGAGTGCAGATTTGGGTGTCACGCAAGCGGAAGCTTCTGTTTGGGGAGAGATGCTTTGTGGGGATAAACTAAGGTCAGTGAGTATCTGATTTGATTTGGAGTGGATGGAGGGGTCATCCACAGTGTTTTTGTGCGTGTGTGTGTCAGAGAGCGTGTGAGAGAGAGAGAGCGTGTGTATATGTCTCAACATCACTTTCCCTCACCCTCAATATGACTTCTCTCGCTGTCTCTCTCTCTTCTCTCTCTCTCACTCTATCTCTCTATCTCTCTCTCTCGTCTCTATGTCTCTCTGTCTGTCTGTCTGTCTCTCTGTCTCTCTGTCTCTGTCTCTGTCTCTGTCTCTGTTCGTCTGGATTGTCTCTGTAGTCTGTCTCGTGTCTATGTCTCGGTCTCTGTCATCGGGTCTCTGTCTCTGGTCATCTGTATCTGTCTCTGTCTCTGTCTCTGTCTCTGTTCTCTATCTCTCTCTCTCTATCGCTCTCTCTCTCTCTCTCTCTGCTCTCTCTCTCGAGCATCTCTGCTCTCCTCTTCTCGTCTGCGCTCTCTCTATTCGAGCGCTCGATCTCGATCTATCCTCTCCTATCTATATCTCGTACCTGACAGGATCCATGTAGTGTTTGTTCAGGTTGTTAATGACGGTCTGTAAACCCGTCCTCCTCCTCTCCTGATGAGCGTTCTCTCTCTCTCTCTCACTCTTTGATTCCACTTTGTTGTTGTTTTCCAGTTCGGCGTCGATGCCTTTGATCAATCAGAGCGAAAGGCTATTAAGCACGGGGAATCCCAGAGGAGTTGAATATTGAAATAATGAGAACACAAACAAACACAACAAAGCTGTATTATGGAGATCTAAAAAACACTAGTGATCTCATTTTGTTTGTTTAAACAGGGCAAATGGAACACTAATGCACTCGGTGATGAGTCTTCTCGAAACACTGAAGTTAGTGGAAACCTCAAAAACCCTCCGGTGGATTCTACTGGAAGGGGAGGGGGTCAGTGTGATGTCAGGGCTCCCACAAATATCATGTGTTAGTTAACGTGGTAGGGGGGCGTGACTAGGTTGTGCGTAGACTAATGCCGGGGGGGGAGACTAGGTTGTGCGTTAGACTAACACGTACACTACATAGTCAAGGCGGCAGGCGTGTGTGCTTAGGCGGCCGCCCTTAACTGCAAAGTGCTGGGGGGAACCCTGGGTATGCATGTAGGTGGATTGGATTGGGCTGCAGGGCTGCAGAACACACTGGGTGACTCCGTAGCGGGGGGGCGGGGGGGGGTGGGGGGGGTTTTTATGTCTGTGCTGTATGTGATTGTAGATGTGTGTATACAGTCACACGACGGGCTCATCGCTAGTCCTCTCAGTCCTCCAGGCTAGCATGGAGTCCCAACAGGAAGTGACAGTGCTGCACACACCCGGCTGTTCACACACACAAGTCTCTCTCTCTCTCTCTCTCTCTCTCTGCTCTCTCTGGGCTGCGCCTCGCTCTCTGCGTGAGCTCTCGGTCTCGTCTCTAGCCTGCTCAAACCAACAATAGAGAGCGCGCGCGCGAGCGCGCGCGAGGCGAGCGCGCGCGCGCGGGATGAGAGGAGAGAGAGGGAGGAGAGAGAGCGTCGAGAGAGGGAGAGAGAGCGAGCGAGAGCGAGAGACGGCTCTCTCTGCGCGCGGCGAGCGAGGGTGAAAACACGATAGCTGAGAGAGAGAGAGAGAGAGAGAGAGGGAGGAAGGTATAAAAAAAAATGAGAGAGAGAGAGAGAGAGAGAGAGAGAGAGGAGAGAGAGAGAGAGTAGAGAGAGATTGGGAGAGAGATGAGGAGAGAGAGAGAGAGAGAGTGAGAGGAGAGAGAAGAGAAGAGAGGAGAGTAGAGGAGGAATTGAGAGAGAGAGAGAGAAGAGAGAGTAGAGAACGAGGGAGAGTGAGTAGTTGATATAGATAGAGAGATATCGAGATATCGATAGAAGATAGAGATAGAGATGACTCTATAGAGATATATAGATGATACGTCTATCCTATATAGCTCTCTCTCTCTCGCTCTCACTCTCTATCTATGGCTTTTTATATCTCTGTCTATCTCTCTCTATATCTCTTCTATCTTTTCTCTTTCTCTCTATCTCTATCTCTATACTCATCTCTCTTCGTCCTGCTCACCTTTCCGTCGCGTGGGGGGAAGGAAAAAAATTGGGTTAGAAATAACGGTAATAATATAAATCAGTGTTGAATTTTGGTACGCTCTGATTTCCTTCAAAGCCGGCCAATTATTAAGCAAGGTCTGCACGCGCCCAGTACAGTAGAAGGAGAAAAAAGGAAATCTGATTTCAAGTAAAGTTTATAGTAAGGAAGTAAAGTAGAGACAAGGAAATGTTATGGTGTTCAGAGTTGTAAGGGTGAGCTTCTTTTACTTTTTACCCCCCACATTTTTTTTCCCCACACCAAGTTTTGTAAATATATATTATATCTAGTCTATAACCTCAATCTATTAAATATGGAAGAAGCATATGATCTTGTTTTTCCTTTCGGGTCTTTTGTCTTTTGAGATTCAGAGTCAGAGCTCCTTTTATAGGATTTACTTACTGTTTGTAATGAAGGAGATTTTATTTTTTAATTGGGATATATTATGACGAGAGAGGAGGGAATCACAACTCTTCCCCACCCAACCCCTTCCTCCTCACCACTCCCTTTCCCTTCCGGCATTGCAGAGGGCTTAAATACATCCTTTCGGGAGGGCGGACTAAAGAAAATGGGAGAGAGGATAGAGGAGGATAGAACACCTGCATAGATTAGCGTGTACATCCATGGAGAGGGCCATGAAATGACCCTAACGCAACCCTGCAAACCAGTAAGAGACTACCGCGGAATTTGGAGGAGGGCAGGACGCAGCCAGATACGCCAGAAGCTTGGAGGGTGAGTAAGGTCACAGAGCCTCCAAACTCCGCCGCTGGGTAAAGAGATGACAACGACCTCGGGGGAGAAAGGGTGATGGATGTCGACGGCCTCCGGGCAAAAGACGAGGCTCCACGACGTGACGAGGGGGAGGGAAGGGCCCAACGCGTGGACGGGAGGCGAGCGCTCTGATGGTTGGAGACAACGCAACGCGGATACACGGGGGGTCGAGCGAGGGAGTGGGGATGCACGACAAAATCCGTACTTGACTCGAACTGGGGGGTCGTATTGTTGGGGGAACGTAGTGGGCGGCCCCAGACGGGGAGCAGTGAGAGGGGTCATACGGCGAGGGGCTGAGGGAGAAGAGAAGGGGGGAGGGAGGTGGTGAGAGCAGTTGGGGTGAGCGGGGGGGAGGCATGGGAGGGTTGGAGCGAGCAGAGCAGAGCAGGGGGAACACAACAGGTCGTGTCTCTCTCCCAGTCGCATACCATCAGCAGTAGATCCCTCCTCAGGGTGAGATCTCTCTTCCCAGAGGATCCTGGTAGAGGCGCGCGCTGACACGCAGCAGACGGCCGGGTAAGGGCATAATCAGCAACGCACGCGCCAGACGTTAGAAGGGCGCCTCGGGACACACACACACACAGCGTCACACACTCACACACACAGCAAACACACGCACATCACACGCACAGCACACACACACACACACAACGACACACACACTACACACACAACACACACAACATCACACAGACACACACGCACAGGACACTATCAAAAACACACACAAACAACACACGACACACACACACACACACCAGTCACACACACACTCACACACACAAAGACTACACACACTTCACACAGACACCACATCACACACGAAGCCATGGAGTGCATGGTGGTGTCCTCTCTACGTATGTCTCCCATGACTGGGAGCGATCCATATGGCAATAATCATGAATCATATTATCTCATTCCACTGTGCTGTCTGTGACATGCCTCATCAGCTGTAGCGTGCATGGGAGAGGAGGGAGCCTTGGAAAAGCGTTTTTTAGAAAAGTTTGAATGTCATAGATAGCGTGTCTGTCTTCAGGCAGTTCTCACATCCGGATAGAGTCCATGTATACAGTGTCGTGGGTTTTGTTGTTGTGTTGTGTGTGTGTGTGTTGGTTGTGTCCTATCCTACGACAGAGTGCTGCATGCTATGGGACTGTGTGTGGGTCTGTGTGTGGGTGTGTGGTGTGCGTGTTGTGTGTATCCTAGGCAGGTGCTTGCTGCTATGTGCCACTCTCAGCAGTGCACTTGTCATCATTAAAGATGGATTCTGAGGTGGAGCAACGCTTACTGTCTCGTTCCCGCGCAGACTCCTCTCTCTCTCATCTAGTCTCCGCTCTAGCTACGAGGTCTCGGTCTCGGTGTCTCTTGCTCTGTCTCGGTCGCGATGTCGGCGATCGCGAGCGCGCTCGCGCGCGCGCGCGCGCGCTGCGCGCGAGCGTAGCGCGCGCGGACGCGCGCGCGAGCGCGCGCAGCGTCGCGCGCGCTGACGCGCGCGCGGCGGGCGCAGCACGGGACGCGCGAACGAGCCCGCGCGCGCGGTCAGAGATGAGATCTTAATGACGGAGATGAGGCGAAAGAGAATAGACGGAAAAAATGAAAGCAGGTGAGCACAAGACGAGAAAAACGTGACACACGAGACCACCCTCAATAGAGCAAAGCGTAACATGGAAAGAGCTACCATCCCGCTCCCTATTAATCTCTCCATCAACATCTCAAGATGTCCTGCCATACATACTACATACTCACCACATCTCTCTCTGCTCTGATGTACTCCGTGGAGGTGCTCCGTCCTTGCTTGTGTAGGGGAGCTGGCTCATCTCGTTGCTCCAAGATCAAAGAGGTCCATTAGGATGTGTTGGAGGAGATTCTAGGTAACATGAATAAGACAGACAATGAGAGATAGAGAAAAATGCGAGGTATGAAATAAATACTGTGTGGTGTGGGTGGGGGTGTCGTGTGAGTGTGTGTGGGTGTGGGGTGTGTGTGTGTGTGGGTGTGTGGTGTGTGTGTGTCGTGTGAGTGTGTGAGTGTGTGTGTGGTGTGTGTGTTGTGTGGGTTTGGAGGGTGTGTGTGTGTGTGAGTGGGTGGTGTGTGTGTGTGTGTGTGTGTGTGAGAGTGGTGCGTGTGTGGTGTGTGTGTGTGTGTGTGTGTGGTGTGTGTGTGTGTGTGTGTGTGTGTGTGTGTGTGTGGTGTGCGTGTGCGTGTGTGCGCCTCTGACCCTGTAAGCTTGACCAACTCTTTTATGGGCTCTCCCAGTTAAGGATAGTGGTCAAGCCAGGTCCCTTGTTACGCTAAGCCTAGTGTTACCCAGGTGTCAGAATTTGGTGGTGCGTTAGGCCTCTCTCGGCACACAATGGAAGTATTGTTGACCACAGAATGCATCTTATACAGGATCAAATGTGTACCTTCTTCAAGCCGAGTCTGTCATGGATGCTGCGCTGTTGTACCGGGATATGAGCGGGCTGTAATCGACGACGTGCTGATCCCCGCACTGCATGCACGCGCCAGTAGGCGATGCGGTGTGTGTAGGCGTCGTACACGCGGCGACCACGGTCGCGCTGGGCCCCGGCCTGCCAGCAGACCCTTACAGAACGTGCACTGACGCGATACCAGCAAAAGGGTCGGACTGGCAGGGCTACTCAGGGACGCTCTCCTCAGCGACGACCGCGGAAGAGCCACACACACGTCACGCCCACACATACACTCCCACCACATACACACACACACAGCACACACGCCACACACACCACACACACACGGCCCACACATACCCTCCCCCCACAGTACACATGCCCAGCACACACACACCCACACACACGCGCTCGGTGATTTATAGGAACATCAAGGCAAGTCATGTGCGCTGCTTCTCGTCCGTGAGATATGAAATAGTTGAGTTATTCTTGTGTATGGTCCAATACCACACACACACACACTACAAATAGTGAGATCACAAAACCTGGTGGTAGGCACACACACTACACATAGCGCCACCACACACCACACACACACACACCACACACACACACACACAACACACCACACACACACACACACACACACACCTGCTCTGCCAGGTGCCAGGAGCAGGACTCTATCCAGTGGTGGATAGAGATGGCAAAAGTACTCACATCTGTAGAAGTACAGATACTCATGTTTTAAAAAGACTGGTAAAAGTTGAAGGACTGACCAGACAATTTTAGTTCAAGAAAATGTTTTTTTAATCTATAGAAATTGTATTTTTAAAAACTTTTTGGGGGAAATATTTTTAAAACCTTTAGAAACGTTATTAAAAAAAAATCAAAATGTTGAAAAACGTTTTTTATTCAAAATGTTGAAACCTTTCTTTCAAAACTCGCTGTTTTTTGTTGTTGTTTAATATATATATATATATATATATATATATATAAATATTTTTTCAGACACAAACTACAACAAAATGTTTTAAAAAAAAGATTTTTTCAAAAAATATGTTTTCACACATTGAAAGGAGAGGATAGTACAGTTGAGTATTTGTTGTGTGTGAAGTACTGATACTAGAAAAATCGACTTAAATACAGTAACAAAGTATTTGTACTTGTTTACTTCCCATCTCTGGTGGTGGAGATAGAGAGGTAACAGCAAGTCCTAGTGACTGTGTTCAGCACCACCCCTAGCTGTCAGAACCAGCCTGTCAGGACCAGCCTGTTCACCTACACTGCCTGCAGGCCTGCCTGCCTCACAAGCTCTCACCTACACTGCCTGCTCGGACTATTGGTTTTTAATTCAATAAATGAGAGGTAGGGGGGGGATAGAAAGAACGGAGGGAAAAGGAAGGAAGAGACGGGGAAAAAAGAAGAGAAGGGAGAGTAGGAGAATTGGAGAGAGGACGAGCGGAGGAAGAGGAGAGAGAAAGAGAGAGAGAGAGAGAGAGAGAGAGAGAGTAGAAAAAATAGAAATAGAGAGTAGAGGACAACGAGGAGGAGAGGGAGGGAGGGAGAGAGCAGAGAGAGATAGGACGTAGAGAACGCGAATGGCGGCAGTACCCAATTAGACTACCGATAACAGTAGCAGGATAGTACACCAGTCCCATTTTGCCCGTTATCCCCACCGTTACGATACTAAACGCACGAAGAGACAGAGCGACCGAGAGAGAGAAGTAGGGATTAGGTCACGGCGGCTAGATTCTTGAGTCTGGAGGGTCGCCTTTACCAAGCCCTCCGAGACGCCCCACACATACTAACCCGCATCGTCTCAGCACTTCGTAATGGGCCCTGTACAATCGGCACGCTCTGCTGAGATGTTAGGGATAGGTCACGTAGGCCATGTGCACCCAAGGGAAAAAGCGGAGGAGCAATGGGCTTGACTCGCCAGTCCCAGAACTGCACATGGAGCCCGTACGGGTCTTAAAACGGAAAAAGAGCAACCCTGAGCTAGTGGAACCTGCACGCAAACACCCCCCACAATGACCGGCGCCTAACGTTCTCCCCTCTCCGACAGAGCAATGAACTAATTCCTCTGCTTAGCGAACCAAAGGGCCACAAAGACAAGACAGAAATGAAAGGGTAAGAAACAAGCACACTAGAGATAAGAAAATCTTGCGCGCGGTACCCCACCACTCGACCTATACCTTCAACCACCCCCTCGACGGAAGTACCTCCCTCCCCCCCGCCACCAGCTGGACATTGGACGCTGACACTAGCGCCCGCGAAGAGCCGTGAAGACCTGCGCATCTCGTTACTCTCACCGGCCACCCGGGTAAATTTTAAGAGCTCCACTCTAGCTAGCCCAGTATTCGACTGGTTCTCCCGGCGCCCCGCCTTTTCTCCAGAGGGTACATGCGCACCCCGACCCATATTCTAACTTTACCACACCCACCTTCCACCCGAGCTTGCAGGGTCCTTGCGTCCATCAGAAACGGCTCAGACAGGAACAGATCCCTACACTAGACAAACACTCCGTATACATGCAGCTCTAGGGGGTAAGAAGCTAATAATACGAACCCCTTCGTGAGAGGGTCGCTAAGTCCAGATTGGACTATTAGCGTGGAGGCGAAGGAAGGAGCCGAGGCTAGTTTGGAGCGACATGTAGGTCATTGTTAGGTAGTAGTATGTTGAAGTTGTAGGCAATAGAGTGTGTGTGCATCCTCTGTGTTGTTCAGACTGATTTAGCAGGGAAAGACTCGCGCCCATGGAAGCTGGGGTCGAGAGTGTGAGGTTAATACCTAACGTCTAACGGAGAAAACGTTGGCTCGGTACAGTACCACGGAGTCAACAGGAAGGACACGGACCCTTTAAAGATGTTTATTACCGGGTGTGATCGCGGAGTGTACGTCGACCCACTTATCCCCCCGTAGAGAGATCAGGTTGGGCTGATCCCAGGTGGGGAGGGAGTGGGTTGGTGAGGGGTGGGGAAGGAGGAGGGAGGTGAGGGGGGAGATGGATGGAGGGGGGGGAACTTCAGTAGTAGGTCGCCTGCCGTATAAATATCGTGAAGGTGGCAGAAGACCTAGAGGAACAAACATCATCACAACCAGCCTGCTCACTCACAACCAGACTGCTCACTCACAACAGCCCATGATTTCACATCTCTCTAACTCTCTCTCTAACTCTCTCCATATCTCTCTCTAACGCTCTCTCCCTCTCTCCTTCTCTGTCTTTCCCAAACTGCCTCTCTCACAGAGATAACCTTTTCTCTAACCAGCTGTTCTTCAGATCTCCAGGTCCTGTGTGGCCCAGGTACAAACATGTTTGGCACTGGACATAATCTTCTGATTTTCCTGTTAGAAGTTTCTTCACCTGCTGGGAGACCCATTCAAGCTCTTCTTGATTCTTTTCCAGTTTTTCAGGCTTTATACATAAATTGGCACGAGAGGGGAGAGGGGGAGAGAGAGAGAGGAAGAGGGGAGAGGGGAGTCCGAGTCTTTGGTGGAGACGTTGGCTGTGTAATTCATTCCTCCCTGGCTGTAACAGAAACAGCCAGCTCAGGCACTGAGTCAGACCCTATAGGGGTCCTCGCCCGCCGAGATGTGATTAACTTCAGGTTGGCGCAGCACAAACCAGAAAGAATCTCTGGCTGTGTCTACTACCGCGCACTTGTGCACTTCGAGCACTTACTTTCAGTGCTTAGGGCGCTTACGCTGAAAAACCAAAATAATTCAGTGCACTGAAAGTACCCGGATGATGCACTGCAAACGGTCCAAAAATGAAGTGTCGACGATGGACACTACTCGCCCTAAACGGGCGCCATCTTGGCTACGTAGCGGAAGAGGAGGAGTCCAGTGACAGAAATACAAGCGGGTTTGTTTCGCGTTTAGTTTCTCGGGTGTCGCGAGCAGATTGCGTGCGTCACTTCCCGCTAAGTGGGTGTAAGTAAAGTGTTCCAGTTTAGACAGCGCTACTCAGCAAACTGAGTGCACTGCAAATATAAGTGCACTACATTGCAGTGCACTACATTGCAGTGTACTTCGTTAAGTGCGCGGTAGTAGACACAGCCTCTGTGTCCTTCAAATGATCCCCTCAAAGCTGACTCACATTATCATACACATAGTTTGTTTCTTTTTTTTCTTGGTCTTTTTTGACTCTCCGGTCCATTCTGTTTGCAGGGTTAAATAATGCTCAACCTGTACTTTAGTTCGTATAATTGTGGTGTTTTAGATGCGATGATTTAAGTTAACTGCTGGTCACCCTTCACATAAAACATTGGGACCAAAGTCAACTATCTTCCATTTGATCAAGACTCTTTTCTATGAAGGCCATATCTTTAGTGAGCAGGCCTGTACAGAACTCAGAGAGGAAATCTACAAACATCCTTATCTACCTCCCCATCTCTCCACAGTTTAAAGGGGATTGGAAACCATCATTATTTTAATTGAGGCTTGCATAATTGAGTTATTTCTGTTCTTTGGAGATGCTGTTATTCCTGCTGTCTGTTTCAGCCAGAAGGACTCTGTGTTCTTCTCTGATTGGCTCCTACACAGTCTGATCTGGTTTCTGATTGGCTCTGTCTCCTACACAGTCTAAACTGCTTTCTGATTGGCTCGTCCTCCTACACAGTCTGATCTGGTTTCTGATTGGCTCTGTCTCCTACACAGTCTAAACTGCTTTCTGATTGGCTCTGTCTCCTACACAGTCTGATCTGGTTTCTGATTGGCTACGTTTCCTACACAGTCTGATCTGGTTTCTGATTGGCTCTGTCTCCTACACAGTCTGATGGGTGGGTAGAATGAGGGCCTGAGCGTGTGATGGTTGTCATGTGTAAAGGTCGGTCATTTACTGTGTTGTTTACAATATGAGGAAGGGTTGTGATTGAACCCGTTGAGGTCGAACTGTGATTGATTGCTCTCTTATCCATCTGATCTGTCCCTTGTGCCAGACAGTGTATGTAGTGTAGATGTGGTTAAATCACGCAAATAGATATTTCATAAGCCTTCATTATGTCACGTTCCCAGTGCACTGAGGGCGGTTCGTTGCGTTTTTACGGCAGGAGATCTGATGCGGCTCGTTAGGGCGTCCTGTCTCAGGAGTGATGGAGGGAGAGTGATGGAGGAGTGATGGAGGCAGTGAGGAGGGGTGATGGGGAGAGGCGAGGAGGGGGAGAGGGAGGAGGAGGAGATGGCAGGGGGGAGGAGGAGGCGAGGAGGAGGAGGAGAGGCAGGAGGAGGAGATGGAGGGAGAGGAGAGGAGGGAGAGGAGGAGGAGAGAGTGAGTCAGACATATCGTTGCTTGTGGTTGCTGAGGGCTGTCTAGACCTTGTTTGGCACAACGATGTTTTCACCTTTTCACCATCACTCAGCATAGTGAACAGGAGAACATACTCAGCGGTCATGTAACACACACTGGTCATGAACCACCTGGTAACACACACTGGTCATGCAACACACACTGGTCATGGAACACACACTGGTCATGCAACACTCACTGGTCATGTAACCAGTGTAACACACACTGGTCATGCAACACTCACTGGTCATGCACACACACTGGTCATGTAACACACACTGGTCATGCAACACTCACTGGTCATGCAACACACACTGGTCATGTAACACACACTGGTCATGTCAAACACTCACTGGTCATGTAACACACACTGGTCATGCAACACTCACTGGTCATGAACACACATGGTCATGCAACACTCACTGGTCATGTAACACACACTGGTCATGCAACACTCACTGGTCATGTAACACACACTGGTCATGCAAACACACTGGTCATGTAACACACACTGGTCATGCAACACTCACTGGTCATGCAACACACACTGGTCATGCAACACCACTGGTCATGAAACACATGGTAACACAACTGCAACACACACTGGTCATGTAACACACACTGGTCATGTAACACACCACTGCTAACACACACTGGTCATGCAACACTCACTGGTCATGTAACACACACTGGTCATGTAACCCACACTGCAACACACACTGGTCATGTAACACACACTGCTAACACACACTGCTAACACACACTGGTCATGCAACACTCCACTGGTCATGTAACACACACTGGTCATGTAACACACACTGCTAACACACACTGGTCATGTAACACACACTGCTAACACACACTGCTAACACACACTGCTAACACACACTGGTCATTAACACACACTGCTAACACACACTGCTAACACACACTGCTAACACACACTGGTCATGTAACACACACTGCTAACACACACTGCTAACACACACTGCTAACACACACTGGTCATGTAACACACACTGCTAACACACACTGCTAACACACACACTGCTAACACACACTGCTAACACACACTGCTAACACACACTGCTAACACACACTGCTAACACACACTGCTAAACACATGCTAACACACACTGCTAACACACACTGCTAACACACACTGCTAACACACACTGCTAACACACACTGCTAACACACACTGGTCATGTAACACACACTGCTAACACACACTGCTAACACACACTGCTAACACACACTGCTAATACACACTGGTCATGCAACACACACTGGTCATGTGACACACACTGCTAACACACACTGCTAACACACACTGGTCATGTGACACACACTGCTAACACACACTGCTAACACACACTGCTAACACACACTGCTAACACACACTGCTAACACACACTGCTAACACGCACTGCTAACACACACTGCTAACACACACTGCTAACACACACTGGTCATGTGACACACACTGCTAACACACACTGCTAACACACACTGCTAACACACACTGCTAACACACACTGCTAACACACACTGCTAACACACACTGCTAACACACACTGCTAACACACACTGCTAACACACACTGGTCATGTAACACACACTGCTAACACACACTGCTAACACACACTGGTCATGCAACACACACTGGTCATGCAACACACACTGGTCATGTAACACACACTGCTAACACACACTGCTAACACACACTGCTAACACACACTGCTAACACACACTGCTAACACACACTGGTCATGTAACACACACTGCTAACACACACTTCTAACACACACTGCTAACACACACTGCTAACACACACTGCTAACACACACTGCTAACACACACTGCTAACACACACTGCTAACACACACTGCTAACACACACTGCTAACACACACTGCTAACACACACTGCTAACACACACTGCTAACACACACTGCTAACACACACTGCTAACACCACACTGCTAACACACACTGCTAACACACACTGCTAACACCACACTGCTAACACACACTGGTCATGTGACACACACTGCTTAACACACACTGCTAACACACACTGCTAACACACACTGCTAACACACACTGCTAACACACACTGCTAACACACACTGCTAACACACACTGCTAACACACACTGCTAACACACACTGGTCATGTAACAACACTGGTCATGTAACACACACTGCTAACACACACTGCTAACTCCAGGTTTTGTGCCTGAGAGTCAAGTTACTACACAAACAGTCTGAGGATGGTTGATTTTGGACTGATACCGTTTTTATACAGTTCCTTATTAAGAAGTGTCGTATCAGTCTCGAGTTCTGACGACTCGCCATAGCAACACAACACACACCGCACCGCGTCGACTCACGGCTTGTGTTAGGGTTGTAACTTCCCTACTGCAGATGTTGACTTTGAAGATATATTTAGGTGTGTGTGTGTGGGGTTGTGTGTGTGTGTGTGTGGTTGTGTGTGTGTGTGTGTGGTGGGTGTGTGTGTGTGTGTGGGTGTGTGTGGTTGTGTGGTTGTGTGTGGTTGTGTGTGTGGGTGTGTGTGTGTGGTGTGTGTGTGTGGGTGTGGTTGTTTACAGTTCCTTCTCTAATCCCGTGTCACGGTCCTGGCTCAGGCTGTGAGCTGGGCGCTCTGCTAACCAGCTAGCACCGTCCTGGCCGGCTGATACCCTGGTAATACCCACAGTTCCCCCTCCTCTGCTCTGATGTGGGCCCCTGGTAGGGCCTTCTTCTGGGGCCCGGGGCCTGGCGTGCCAGCCTCTCACACGGGGCCACCGGCCGCCCCATGGTCCTAAGGGGGGGCTTAATCCCTAATGTGGATCACCGTGACAAATCACCCCCTAGCCTTAATGATGTTGATCCAAGAAGATGAGAGGGAAAAAGAGTCGGTTTGTTTGCTCGGTGGTTACTCCCTCTGCGTAGTCACAGAAAGGAGGGAAGAAAAATGAAAGAAGGAAAGAGAAAAGAAGAAAGAGAGACAGAAGAAAAGAAGAAGAAAGGTAGAAGATACGTACAGAAGTCGCAAATCGAAAGAGAAAAACGAAGAAAGACAGAAGAAAAGAAAGAAGACAGAAAATAACAGGCCGAAAGCAGCAAGAATACACGAAACCCTCACTCCTCCCCCTACCATCCTCACAGATCCTCCGATCCCTCCGTCCTCCCTGCCTCCCTCCTCCCTCCTCCCTTCTCCCTCATATGGAGAGTATGGAAGAGGTATGTTCCACGTGAGAAGGGGAGGAAGAGGAAGGAGGGTAGGTGACTGTTTCTCGGTCCCTCTTCCTCTCTCCTTTACATGAGGAAGAGGAGGGTAGGTGACTGTTTCTCGGTCCCTCCTCCTCTCTCCTTTACACGTGGAAGAGAGGAAGAGGAGGAAGGTGACTGTTTCTCGGTCCTCTCTCCTCTGTCCTTTACACGTGGAAGATAGAAGAGGAGGAAGAGGAGGAGGAGGAAGGTGTTCCTCAGAGGCAGAGTTAATGAAAGTCCTTGAAGTGAGGAGAGTGAAGTGTCACCTGGCTCTGTGATAGATAGCGCGCAGCTCTTGTTATTAGTATTCCCATAGCAGTGGCTTCATGCCACACTCGGACCATTTGTTGATTAATTAATCAGGTAATGTATGCTATCTTTCTGACAGAGCCTCCTCTTGTCTTATTGGCTCTTACGTAACCATAGCAAAGGATCTGAAGGCAGAGCTCCATTGTGGAGATTGCAGTTGGACTGCAGCAGCGGGCAGTGGGGAGGCCATTTGCAGGATGGGAAACGAGCTGCTTTAAATGTAAGGAGAATAATAAACATGGTGAGGGGAGAGAGGGTTCCCATTTCATGAATACATTCACCAGAGTGGCTCCAGAGTGGCTCTGAGTCAATCCAGCCTGATGTCATGCTTTCGATTCCAACTGAAAGTTTCCAAACTGTCCAATAAAGTGTGGGCAGAGTGAGAGCCAGTGAGAGAGGAGCCGGGCGGGTGTGGAGTTTGATACCCGACTCCCCTACATGACTCCCCTACATGACTCCCCTACATGACTCCCCCACATGACTCCCCCTACATGACTCCCCCACATGACTCCCCTACACGACTCCCCTACACGACTCCCCCCACACGACTCCCCTACATGACTCCCCCATATGACTCCGCCACATGACTCCCCTACATGAATCCCCCATATGACTCCCCCACACGACTCCCCTACATGACTCCCCCCACACGACTCCCCTACATGACTCCCCCACATGACTCCCCTACATGACTCCCCCCACATGACTCCCCCACACGACTCCCCCCACATGACTCCCCCACACGACTCCCCTACACGACTCCCCTACATGACTCCCCCTACATGACTCCCCTATATGACTCCCCTACATGACTCCCCTACATGACTCCCCCACACGACTCCCCCACACGACTCCCCCACACGACTCCCCCACACGACTCCCCTACACGACTCCCCCACACGACTCCCCCACACGACTCCCCCACACGACTCCCCCACACGACTCCCCCACACAACTCCCCTACATGACTCCCCCACACGACTCCCCTACATGACTCCCCCCACACGACTCCCCTACATGACTCCCCCACATGACTCCCCTACATGACTCCCCCCACATGACTCCCCCACACGACTCCCCCCACATGACTCCCCCACACGACTCCCCTACACGACTCCCCTACATGACTCCCCCTACATGACTCCCCTATATGACTCCCCTACATGACTCCCCTACATGACTCCCCCACACGACTCCCCCACACGACTCCCCCACACGACTCCCCCACACGACTCCCCCACACGACTCCCCCACACGACTCCCCCACACGACTCCCCCACACGACTCCCCCACACGACTCCCCCACACGACTCCCCCACACGACTCCCCTACATGACTCCCCCACACGACTCCCCTACATGACTCCCCCCACAGTCAGCTAAAGAAATTTGATATCTTTCTACAAATCCAAGGTGGATTTTCATAATCGATGTTCATGTGTGCGATGCGTGAATATTGAGTTATCATATGAAAGATAAACAGTGGATGGAAATCCAATCCTTCCTTAGTGATTGTGTTTCCCCGAGCGCCCAGTCTTGTGTAGTCACAGGCTCACTCTGTTATCCTTGTCCAAACAATCACATCAGATATGTTTGTGTGAATTTATTGTCAGAATACCTCCACCCCAAAAAATGAAAAGGGGAAAACGCTCACAGCAGTTAGACAGTAAGCCCATGTGTGCATGCAGTAACTTCACACCGTGTGTGTGTGTGTGTGTGTGTGTGTGTATGTGTGGGTGTGTGTGTGTCTGTGTGTGTGGGGTATATGTGCTAATGTCTATAAAAGGCCTTCAAACTGACCAGGCTGTGTACTTCCTGTGTACTTCCTGAATTCCTGATCACTTCCTGTATCCTTCCACCGGCTGATTTCAGTTCCTTCACAGCTGGTACCATTATGTGAACGAGGGACAGGAAATGACATCTTAATGTGAAACCGTCCCGTCCTTCCCCCCCCCTGCCCCCCCACCCACTGTGCTGTCACAGATATACATAAGAATATGTGTGTAGGTGTGAGAGTGAATGTCTGTTGCATGAATGCGGTGTCAGTGCCGTGTCAGTGCCGTGTCAGTGTGTGTGGCAGTTTGTCAAAGCCGTCTCGTCACCTCCCTGCATCCATCTCATCATTTTGTCACACCTCCGAGAGAGGACGGTGGCAGCGGAGTCATTTACACATCCCGGGGCTGGAGCGGGGGAATTTAGCACCATCAGCCCTGGTTATTCTCACCCTGCTGTAGAAGCTTCCGGAGAAGTTCCTGTGCTGCGCTTCCCGTCCTGTCCCCACCCCCCCACCCCCCCTGTCGCCGGAACGTTCTAAAGTCTGCAGAGGTGCTGAGGAAAGGTCACATGACGCCCTGAGAAAACTCTGGTGTTTAGTGCTTCCTTGTGGAGCTCCAGCGGTGTGTGTGCGGTGTGTGTGTGGTGTGTGTGTGTGTGTGTGTGTGGTGTGTGTGGTGGTGTGTGTGGTGTGTGTGTTCTCTGCTTCAAGGCTGAATCAGGAGCTGTCAGCTCGTGTGTGGTGTGGTTGTGTGTGTGGTTGTGTGTGTGTGTGGTTGTGTGTGTGTGTGTGTGTGTGTGTGTGTGTGTGTGTCTGTGTGTGGTTGTGTGTGTGTGTGGTTGTGTGTGTATGTGTGTGGTTGTGTGTGTGTGTGTGTGTGTGTCTGTCACCCTGAGTAACCCTCACAGGGTAGCACAGGAGGAAGTTCATCTCAACTTCTGATATATTTATTATCACAGGCGGTATCATCCTATTACTTTATCAGAATTTACTTTCGGAATGCGTCCGAGTTTAGTTCATGTAGGTTGTTTTGGCAGGTAGGGAAATCTCCAAGTTATTGACATTTCATTTGACACGGGATATAGTATAGGAAAGGATTGTTTTTCTTATTAGAGTCAAGTTATTCCTTGAGAAGAGAAGGCACAGCGTATCGGTCTCCTAAGCTGTCACACCTTTACACAACACCCTAAAGATTGTGACAGGCTTTGACAGTTTAATTTTCTTCCGAATATTTCCACTAAGCTTCTTAGAAAGAAGAGTCCAGAGAGAGATAGAGGGAGGGGTAGAGGAGAGGGAAGAGAGGGAGGGAGGGGGAGAGAGGGATGAGGGGGGAGAGGGAGAGAGAGGGAGGGGGAGAGAGGGGGAGAGGGAGAGGGGAGGGGGAGAGAGGGAGGGAGAGAGAGGGGGAGAGGGGGAGGGAGAGGGGAGGGGAGAGAGGGAGGGAGAGGAGGGGAGAGGGAGGGAGAGGGAGGGAGGGGGAGGGGGAGAGAGGGAGGGGGGGAGAGGGAGAGAGGGAGGGGGAGAGGGAGGGAGGGGGAGAGAGGGAGAGAGAGGGAGAGAGGGAGAGAGGGAGGGGCGGGGAGGGGGAGAGAGGGAGAGGGGGAGAGGGGGGAGAGAGAAGTAAAAGTGAGAGAAGGAGGGAAACCGACCTAGGATGGGCCTAGTATGCATGAAGCCTGGGCCTAGAGTTAATCCCCTTCCCCTCTTTGCTGCGCAGGTTCGGGAAGAACCGTAAGGATGGAGACAAGATGGAGCGAAAGGATCCAAGAAGTCCAAGAGCGAGGGAGCCGCTGGAGTCGGAGGGCGGGAGCTGCAGATGAGGGATGGAGCAAGAGAGGGTGAGGCCGCCCTGACACAGCCTCGGTTGAGGCCGCCCTGACACAGCCTCGGTTGAGGCCGCTCTGACACAGCCTCAGTGAGGCCGCCCTGACACAGCCTCAGTGGACCACAGCCTCAGCCTCAGTGAGGCCGCCTTGACACAGCCTTAGTGAGGCCGCCCTGACACAGCCTCAGTGAGGCCGCCCTGACACAGGCCTCAGTGACACAGCCTCAGCCTCAGTGAGGCCGCCCCTGACACAGCCTCGGTGAGGCCGCCCTGACACAGCCTCAGTGACACAGCCTCAGCCTCAGTGAGGCCGCTTGAAACAGCCTCGGTGAGGCCGCCCTGACACAGCCTCTGTGAGGCCGCAAGCTAACAGCCTCAGTGAGGCCCTGACGGTCTGCGTGCTAACAGCCTCAGCAGCTCAGCAGGGTAAACAGAACGCCGCTAGCTGCAAAACGAGCAAACTAGCTAATTAGTGAAATGGCGAGCAAAGCTAAGGGAAGTTCTGGGAAAGTGTTCAGATGTCAATTTGTGAAAAGGCTGGACTTTTATACCGGTACATTAAATTGATCATTTATAGATTGCTTTTGCTTTGTGCCATTGAATGGACCTGACCTGCTAATGGTCCTTGTAGGTCTCAGGGGAATTGACTGATTGAATGGCTGGCTCATTATAATTGTAGAATCAATGTGGCCCGCCATTTTGCTTTTTGTTTGGCAGGAGCGGTTGTTAATCGCTCAGGAATCCACTTGCCTGCGCTCAGTCCCTGGGTGTGTGGACTTCAAACCTCCTTGTGAATAGACGGACATGTTTATTTTGGTTCCGCGCGCTTCTTTCTTCACACACAAGCCCTGTTTAATTCACGCCAGTAAAGGAGACAATGTCAGAGGCTTGGTGAATGACTAGGACGCTCTGCTGGGTTTATTGTTCTGCTAAAAAGCCAAATGAACTCTGTTATCAAGCTGCTGTTGGTAATGAAGGCTAATTGAAAAGCATCAATGGGCTTGATATTCTTGTTCCCCGCGCGGAGCGAGGAGAGGAGCTGTCGGAAGCACACAAGCCCTCTCTCTACACAATAGCCTCCTCTTCAATGGAACATCTGGAGTCTTCAAAGAGCCACGGCCATCTTGACTGTCGCACACTGGGGTCTTCTTCAGTGTGGATGGCTGTGTCGCTGGCTGGCTGGCTGGCTGGCTGGCTGGCTGGCTGGCTGACTGGCTGGCCCAGCACATTTCTTGGCTACGGCCGATTTCTCTCCCAGAAGAATGTCTCACACACCCACAAGAAAAAAGCTGAAAATGTCAGAGACAGACACACTGGGCTGTAGAGAGACAGACACACTGGGCTGTAGAGAGACAGACACACTGGGCTGTAGAGAGACAGACACACTGGGCATTAGAGAGACAGACACACTGGGCTGTAGAGAGACAGACACACTGGGCTGTAGAGACAGACAGACTGGGCTGTAGAGAGACAGACACACTGGGCTGTAGAGAGACAGACACACTGGGCTGTTAGAGAGACAGTGTAACTTCACATGTTGTCCACCTGTCACTCCTCTTTCACCCTTCCTCACTCCTCCCCCCCCCCTCCCCAAAGTCTCTCTCCCACTCCCTCTCTCACTCTCTTCTTCTCTCTCTCCCTCCCCCGAAATCCATTATCTCTGGGAGCTGTCTCTCAATGGTGTTGTTGTTTACACCCCCGCCCCTCCCAGGGGTGGATCTGTGGATCTGGTCGTCACCCGCCTCGCTCACAGGCAACGGGCCCTGATTGATTACACGGGTACCATGGAGACAGGCACTTCAGCACGTAGTTATGAAATTATGGATTGAAAGGGAGAAGGGTGGTGGGCGAACACAGCTCGTCGCAGGAGTGATTTTGGGGACATCGGGCTCGTCCTTTGTCCCAACGCTCCCCTCCACTCCCCCCTCCGTCCTCACTCCCCCACTCTAGGTACAACTGTCATTCATGGTGGATGAATGACAGGGTGGAGGGGGGAGGGATAGGAGGGAGAGAGAGAGGGGGTGGGAGAGAGAGAGGGGGAGGGATAGCAGAGGAGAGAGAGAGAGGAGGGGAGAGAGAGGGGGGTTAAGCAGAAAACAAGGAACACAAGTAGACTAGACCAACCAGCAGCCACTTGGAGCTTATTAGCAGTTGCATGATTGTTCCTTTACAATCCAAAACAAAACACTCCCAGCATTACTCGTAAGATTGTCTGCAATTAGTCACCAGGTGCAGCTCGGCCCAGCTGTGCTGAGGAAACGCTGTTCATTATCTGGCCTCGTCTTTAGACTTCTTCCAGAACAGTGATTGTGGCGCTGACTAATTATCCATACTGCTCCTCTTTATCAAAACGTTTCGTTCTCCTTCATGGTCGTGGTGACCTGTCTGTCTGTCTGGTGACCTGTCTGTCTGTCTGGTGACCTGTCTGTCTGTCTGTCTGGCTGGTGACCTGTCTGTCTGTCTGGTGACCTGTCTGTCTGGTGACCAGTCTGTCTGGTGACCTGTCTGTGTGTCTGGTGACCTGTCTGTCTGTCTGTCTGGCTGGTGACCTGTCCGGTCTGTCTGGTGACCTGTCTGTCTGTCTGATGACCTGTCTGTCTGTCTGGTGAACTGTCTGTCTGAGACCTGTCTGTGTGTCTGGTGACCTGTCTGTCTGTCTGGTGACCTGTCTGTCTGTCTGTCTGGCTGGTGACCTGTCTGTCTGTCTGGTGACCTGTCTGTCTGGTGACCAGTCTGTCTGGTGACCTGTCTGTGTGTCTGGTGACCTGTCTGTCTGTCTGTCTGTCTGGCTGGTGACCTGTCGGTCTGTCTGGTGACCTGTCGGTCTGTCTGGTGACCTGTCTGTCTGTCTGATGACCTGTCTGTCTGTCTGGTGACCTGTCTGTCTGAGACCTGTCTGTGTGTCTGGTGACCTGTCTGTCTGTCTGTCTGTCTGGCTGGTGACCTGTCGGTCTGTCTGGTGACCTGTCTGTCTGTCTGATGACCTGTCTGTCTGTCTGGTGACCTGTCTGTCTGAGACCTGTCTGTCTGTCTGGTGACCTGTCTGTCTGAGACCTGTCTGTGTGTCTGGTGACCTGTCTGTCTGTCTGTGACCTGTCTGTCTGTCTGTCTGCTGTCATTAGCACACAAGTTCAGACACAAATTAAACCGTCTGATTGCGAGACAGATTATATTTGTAATGATATTAATACTACAGCATGCTAATTATAGTTATTGCTAATAGTTTACTGTCCTGATTGTGATGGAGCTACACTCTCTCAGGGCAGGTGTCCAGGTAGACTTACCTCGCTCCTAATGTCAGGGTGCACCCTGTGCCTTGGATTTAGTTTGTGCTTTTGATTCGGGTCTAATACCTGGCTCCTCGTGTGCAGGTGCAAACACACTGGCTTCCATGTAGAGGCAGAGAGAAGTCATAGACCTGCTCACCGTCTGAGGGAGGGAGCGGGAGAGAGCTGAGAGAGCTGGAGAGCCCGTTCTGTTTCATCCGCCGCGCACACATGCATATTGAACATGCCTCCCTTGTTTTAAGTGAACTATCTGAGAGAAGACTGAGGATGAGAGAGTGCAGTCTGCTTGTTCTCCTCACCTCCCCGTCTCTCTCCTCCTCCTCACCTCCTCACGCTCTCCTCCTCCTCCTCTCTCCTCACCTCCTCCTCTCTCCCCGTCTCCCCTCCTCACCTCCTCCTCTCTCCCCGTCTCCTCTCTCCCTGTCTCCCCTCCTCCCTCCTCCCCTCTCTCCTCTCTCCCTTTCCTCCTCCCTCCTCCTCTCTCCCTGTCTCCACCTCTCCTCTCTCCCTGTCGTCATCCCATCCTCACACTCCTCCTCTCGTCCCTGTAGCGTCCCTCTCCCCATCCTCCTCCTCTCGTCCCTGTCTCACTCTCCTCCTCCTCTCCCTGCTCCCTGTCTCACCTCCGCACTCCTCCTCTCTCCCTCTCGCCTCCTCACCTCCTCTCCTCTCTCCCTGTTCTCACCCTCCTCCTCTCTCCCTTCTCCCCCTCCTCACCCACTCCTCCTCTCATCTCCCTGTCTCACCTCCTCACTCTCTCCCTTCTCCCCTCTCTCACCGCTCCTTCTCTCTCCCTGCTCTCCCCTCCTCACCTCCTCCTCTCCTCATCCCTGTTCTCCCCTCCCTCATCCTCCCTCCTCCTCTCTCCCCTTCCCTGTCCCAAGGTTGATTAAACATTGACAGCCATACGGAACAACACAGTCCAGATTGAGAGTGTTGTCAGATAAACAGTGAGACTTATTCAGTGCCGAGGTGTGTGTGTGTGAGAGAGAGAGATAAAGTGTGTGTGTGAGGTGTGTGTGGGGGGGTGGGGGGTAAGAGGAAGGGCCTGGGGCATGTCATCCTGGCACCTCGCAGGAAGACCCACTTCATTTTAACTCCACCAACATCTTTGATTCGTTTTCAACTTCATGCTGAGTGCTTCTCATTAGCATATGGCTGTGCTGTGGTTTGAGGATGAGGGGATAATTGCCGTGTGTTTATGGCTGGAATATTGGCATCGTTTTATTTATTCTTTCAGTTATTTATTTGTGACACTTTTTTGGAACTTTGTCTTATAACCAAACGCTGTACTTATGAAAGCGAGAAAATAACATTCTGGTTGATTTTAAATATATTGCAGACAGCCTTGGATAGTTTTCAGTCAAACTACTTTCCAAGCAGTTTGTGTAATTGGTTTGTGTGAGGTTGAATGATTGAACTGGACAGATGTCTAAGTGTGGATCCAGACGCTCTTACCTGATGAGACGTGATCACCTCATGTTCCTCAGAGGAAACAGAAGAAGAGAGACTTCAGAAGGAAAGACTCGAGTGTCTGGACTGCACATGCCTCAGTCTGGCTTGGGTAGAAGACATCAGTTAGTCTCTCATGACTACATTACCCAGAAGACATCAGTTAGTCTCTCATGACTACTTTACCCAGAAGACATCAGTTAGTCTCTCATGACTACTTTACCCAGAAGACATCAGTTAGTCTCTCATGACTACTTTACCCAGAAGACATCAGTTAGTCTCTCATGACTACATTACCCAGAAGACATCAGTTAGTCTCTCATGACTACATTACCCAGAAGACATCAGTTAGT